>WEIS01077971.1:0-17062 GCA_013389965.1 Todus mexicanus | reverse complement strand
GAGGTTCTGTCTCTCTACTTTCTGCATCTTATTACTTTCAGGTATACATTTTTTACTATGAAAAAGCTAGTAATCAATAAGAGTTATTTTATCTATATGTGGGAAACTCAGTGCTCTTAATGAGAAAACTTTGTTAATATCAGGAAATTAAAAGCTGGCAGCCAGAGAGAACAGATATCAGAGCTTTTTTTAAAAAAAAAAAAAGTAAAAATAAAATAAAAAGTTGTCTGCTCTGTCCCCTTCAAAATGATAAGAAACAGCGTCTATAATTATGTCACTTACTTATTTGATAGAAAGGTTTCTACTACTAACAGAATAAATAACCTGTTTGCTCAGAATTCACTCATGAACAAAACAATATCTCCAGTTTCTGAATATTAACATTTCTGGCAGCAATCTTCTTTTCAAGTTTGTTAAAATTAAAATACAAAGCTTTATAGATCGCTGCTGCTATGTTTGTACTACAGATTCACTGACTGTGACAGCTGATGTGTTTGCAATAGTGGTAGGATGGCTTCAGTACCTGGCCCCGCTCCTTTGATAAAAGCAGGTGACTCCTAACATTTATTGATGGTTTGGGGGAATGGTTTGATGGAAAAAGTTGACTTTTTGCAAAGTAGTTTCTCAGGTCTTCTGAAGTTTTTTATTGAGTGCTTTGATCTTTGTTCTGCAGATGTAGAAATAACTTCGCCTACAATCCGTAGGTGTTCTCTGCGCTTTTCCAGTTAATTGTTTTGTGCATCTGACAAGATGCAGATTTACCCAGATCTGTCTACAAAGAGGCTTCTCTCCTCCCTGGGTCTTTTTTTGTAGAGAGTCAAACANCATACTCACGCTACATTTTAAACTAGATAACCTGGGCATTAGTAGCAGAGTTGCTGCAGTGGCCTGGAAGCTGGGGAAATACGGAGGTGGTTAACTTGAGGTGGATCTTGAGATAGGATATCTCTTATCTGAGCTAGCTAATTTTAAAAAGCACCAACATCCCCATGCTAGACTATGCAATCGGTGAGTGTTGAAATAACCTAATCTAAGGACATCGCGTGCTTCCTCCTCACACGTGGACTTATAGGGGAATAGGTTCTCAGCCTTCTTAAGTATCACTTTACCGTTTTATAAACTCCTCAGGCCGTAGCACATTTATACAACTCTCTTATTTGTGAGGAGAATGTTTCTGAATCAGGAGAATCAGAACATCTCATCACTTTTACATCCAAATTTAATTTAATTGCGATTCTCAGGTTTTTTCGAAACTGTTGGATCCTTTTCAGCAAACCTCTCACCTAACGCAGATAAATTTCCACTGGAATTTGGTGTGAAAAATGCTTGAATAAGGAGTACTGTAAAAACTCAGTTCTCAGGCTTCTGTGTCATTAATAGTTATTAACTTGATTTCCAAAAGTGCACCTCAAGCTCTTAGGAGAGATTAGCATAGGAACTGCTGATACTAAATTCCTCCTCTGGAGAGTGCACAACACCTCAAAGTCATTGAGAGGGGCTAGGCCTATGTAAAGCCACTTCCATACTGTACTCCCCTTCCAAACTGCTCAGTGGCATGAGGAAGAGAGATATAAAGACTGTCAGCAGGCCAGGTGTGATTTCTTGCATACTGGAAATCTGCAAAGGGGCTGCCACTCAAGCAGGGTGACTGATATCGCTGATGGTGCTGCATGCTTCTGCACACACCGTTTGGAGCTTGGCGACTCCTCATCTGGTATTCACAGCAGAGCACAGTACTTACGGGTCAGGTCGCATATGTTCCTTTAAAAATAGGTAATACAAAACACTGATGTGACACTGAAGAGAAATATCCCAGGATATAGGAAGTTTTCAGATGTGTAGCATTTGCTAGTGGTATGTTCTTCATTAAATATCAATTTAAAAACTACTGGGTTTGGATGTTTAATAATGGCCATTGCTGCTTATGGCTTGTACCTTGCAAAAGATTCATAACCCTTTTCTGGAGGGTTGATGATGTGACAAGACTGGTGGCACTGGTGGAATCCTGGCTTTGGTGAAATAAATGAGCAAAACTCAGACAGGCTTCATTTAGATCACAAAATTCACCTCAAATTCAGCAGTGGCAGAAGTTCAGAATATATCATTGACTAACTAAAGCAGAAAAAACAACCTATTTTACTTTATTTGGCTTCCAAATTCTGTGCTCAATTTCCCTGCCTTTTTATTGCTTACTGTCATTGTTATATATTTCACTAGTAATAAATTGCACCCGCAAATAACTACGGCCCAAATTAAGTTCATTTCCAAATGATTTTCGTATAACTTTCATCGGAAATGAAATTTTCAGAAGCTTATTACAATGTGAAATATGTTCACATAAATAAGCATGAACGTATGTACTCATATGTATGTCTGTGCATATATATGCAGAAAAGTATATAATGAGTCTAGATATTAGTTTTGTTTCTTAGCAAAGAATGTCACAATATATTGGAGATGCAGTAACATATTACTTTTCTTATTGCTTTAAAAAGCCTCAGATTCTTATAGAATATGGTTTAGTGGGTCAAACACCCCCTTTCCTCTCATTTATCAGCCTTTTGATCTTCTGTCAGTTCTAAATGTTGGCATGCTCAGGCCCTAGCAGTGTGCTGCAGGATCACAAAAAAGCATAGTTATATCTTTTAAAACTTATGGGCATCCTGGTGCTACATCCCAGCATAGCTTAGCAGATGTGGTATTGAGTTCCCCCAAGTCTTCACTTCCCCTTTGTCTATTTTTTTTTTTTTTTATAGTTTTGTTCTGCATTCCTTGCACTCAACCTCAAGTCGATGGAAGCCTGTTAGTTTATTACTTACATATGTCTGCACCCTTTTACCTCAGCAGGGAAAGACAAAATATTGAGGAGGACTGTAGGTTTGGGATGGTCAACTAATCCTTCCCCACCTTGAACTAATCGCCAGGCTGATGTGTTATTGTGCTGAGCTCTGTTCTTCAGCGCATTGCCAGTGGGGTTTCAATTTGTAGAAGCATAAACAGATACTAAAGTAAAAAGAATGGTGCAGTGATTTGTTAGCAGAGTTCAGATCAAATTATCACAGTGGTCCCCTGCTGACAGTCCTAACAATTACCTCCTTTTTCTTGGTCTTTCAAATGTTTTCTGTTTCACTTACATCTTGGTAAATAGTGTGTTTCTCGCTGTGTTTTATTTATTTACCTACAAAAGGGAAAGAAATTGAACTTTCAGCTTTCATTCAAATGTCTGAATTCCTAAATATTTTGTCCTAACTTAGGTGCGTTAATAAGTTTCTGTTTTCTTTTTCTAAAAAATAAGTGTATCAGCAGGGTAACTAAAAATGGCTTCAGCTTTCTAGTGCATACCTGCTTTTATAAAACTTTTAATCTCTTTTATAGCTTTGATCGTGACAGTACAAATCTTACTGAAATTTTAAAACTCTTGAGAAGAGCAGCTACCAAATAGGAAATGAATAGAAGACTGTATACATTAAGCCAATATTAAGAGTTTAAAGCATTTGAGTCCTATTCTGAAATCAAATTGGGTGTGTCAGTAGATATTATTCCCTTTTTGCGGAATATAGTCAGTTGATGTTCGCACGAGTTGCCTAGAATTAACTTCAACATTTGTTTCGACTCTTTTTCTTCCCTTCCCTATTTTCAACTCTTGACTTTCACTCTTGCACAGTTACATTTGTCTACTTCTTACAATTCTAGCGGGACTGATTTATCATCATTTGCAAACATATCTATCTCAAAATCTGAGCTTTGATCAGCTTGTATTTTACAACTTACATCTGTTCTATGTTTAACCTTTTGTAATGCTGTTTCTCAAAAATATTATCTAGTATAACAAAAGAATCACATTTGTTGAAGCATTCTGTTAAACCTGAAGAAAATCCTACATACCTGTATTTTTGTTACTATTTCAAAGTCTCTTTTTCATTACATCTATAAATCAGTCACATTCTAACTTCTTCCTGTGGTTGCTGCTGAACTATAAACTCCATCTTCCTGTTCCTTCTCTACCTCTTTTTTATTTTTCCCCCACAAATACAGCTTGTTGTGCTTCAGAGCATCCCCACCGGCAGCATCACTGCTCTCGCCCATGAGCTGCTGCAGCACCCAGCTCTGGCTTCCACAAAAGTAAATGCGGTGATTAAAAGCACTTCCCCAGTGGGCTGCAAGGGACAGCAGAAAGCTGTTTGGTTTTGAATAAAACTGGACTGAAAATTCGGTCTGGAATCAATTCTCTGACATTAATCCTTCGGCAAAGATGAGTCCTTGAAGTGAGGCTAGATGGATAGGAGGCTTGGTGAAGCACAGAGACAGATCTGTGTATTCTGTTGCTACCTAATCTGACTTTGGCAAAGGAGGTTTCATTTAGGACTTGCCTTCAGACGGACTCTGTCTTGGATCAGACTGAGTAACACAGGGACAAGTGAGAGATGCAGGAACAAAACTAAGGCCTTTAGAAAGCTGTCAGCTGTGTCCCAGTTTATAAATAAATGAACCTCGCCTAGCACTGATCAGGCTATTAACACTGATGGAATAATCAAAGGTTTCTGCTGAAGATTGTTTTCTCTTCCTATTTTTCCTTCCTCAGATGGAAGGGGAAAAGTCAGCCCTACTCTGCTTCACTTCTGAGGGAAAGGTAGCCATCCTGCAAGGACCCATCAGCAAGGTGACACTGTCCCATTGTCCTTGGGAAGAAGCACTGCTGATGGCAGAGGGCCTTGTGACTTGTTTTCTACACTGATGTGACCACATCAGTTTCTTGAGAATAGCCTCAGCTGTTCTCTAGTGTCTATGCAGCTGTTGAAGTCCTTTCAGCTAAGTCCACAGTCACAGACAGTAAATGCACAAACTGTTTGATCCTGACATTATTGATGACTGGATGAATCTGGCCTGAGGACCCATCAGAGAAGGAATACCCACACAAATCTAAGTAATTCCAACTCACGTGTCTTTCCAACGCAGTAGACACATTTAATACACATGGAAGTTTTATTGGCATAGGGGCTAGATTCAATCTGGGTATAAATGGATTCAGGAGCAGCTATGCTTGCTTGTAACAGAGCAAATTTTGGCTTTGGAGATGCAAAGCATGGAAGAGCTATGAATTTTGAGCCAGCAAGAACATTATAATAAGCAGAAGGATAACTGGTATGGTATCACTTCCTTCAAAAATATTATAAGCTAGGGAAAAAGATTAGTCACTTTTACTGCAAATAGCTCAGAAAACTTGGCCAGGTATGTTAAGTGTATTGAATGGATCAGTGACAGCAAATACACCTGCATAGTGATTAAGTAGAAAGAGCAAACCAAAGCATGGCTTTTCAGGTAGAAAGCAGCTGCAGTATAATCAATGTATTTGGATGAAAGGAAGAAAGTAAGATGACACTCAATAACAGAAGCAATTAATGAGTGAAAGGTAGCGATAGATCTAGATTAGAAGAATAGTATTTACCGCTCTTGGTCAATGGAGCCACTTCTCAAGAAAGGTATGCAGCACTGCCCCTGTTTATAAGTATGGAGATCAAGCAACAAACCCAGGAACTGCATTTATTTTTTCAGCATTGTAAATACAAGACTAAAGGCTCAACTAGCAGTTGACTCTTCTCCTATACACAGATTTCCCTGGTAAAATTTCTATGTAGTAGATATTCATCTTATTTCAATTTTTGTCCTGGGTCCTGGGGACTTGCTAGATTCTGTTCTGCATGATTTCATGTCAGAAACCACCTGCTGTTGCCAAAATGGTAACACTTGTACGGAGGAATTCTTGCTCACTTCTTCTGTTGTTCTTTCTAAGAAAATGTAATCTTGAGATAATTTGTACCAAACAGAACAGAAAGACACTATTTTCCATTCTTGACTTGGCATTTAATGGTATTGAACATTTTACCCTCTCTCTAGTAAGGTACCTGGGCTAATTAATGTATTGCTTTTGATGTGCACCAGCCATAGGCAGAAATCCATGTTCCTCTACAGCAATTTTGGTTGACTTGTGCTTTTCATGTTGCTTTTTATTTTGGTAGTATACCTGCGTATACAACTCCTTTGGTGAAGGCAATAGAGAAGTACTGGCTAGAAGTTACCGAATGTATTTTTTGCTCAAAGGAGTTCACAAAATGCTTCTCTTTGAAAAATGCAGAAGCCTATTAAAGATAAAAAACATAAACAAGTGTAAGGCACTTCACAAAGTCTTTGACAAAGGTCGCAGGTGTAGGGAGGTCAAAGTGATATCTTGTTCTTCTAAATATTTCAACAGATAGACAGACTTTTGATTGCATTATCTATTAAAAAAAATTGCTTTGAACCTTCCGCCAATGCAGACCACTTGTGCTTTCTCAAACCAACAAAGGTTCGGTCAGCAGATAAGAATTTCTGACTGTGGAAGGGCAGCTGCTTTCCTTTCATCTTTCTTCTGGTGTGTATATGAAATGTTTGCTTAGCCTGGCCCTGCTATCATGAGGACATTTTTCTTTTTTTTCTTAATCCTCCCTCTAATTTGAATCCTACACCCAGTCTGCAAATAAGACATGAAGAAAATTTAGATTTCAGCAGTGCAGGGTGATCCTGCTGGGTGCTGAGTACTTCAGCCCGTGTTCAGCACAATACGTAGCCTTATCTGACTATGCATGTGCTTATCTACAAGCCTAAACTTAAGCATATGATTAAATGCTCTGATTGATTAGGACTAATGATCCCCACTGAAGTACTAAGCCCTGTGAGAGAAGTTTGTTTTACAGGCAATTTTGCTGTTGTTTTTTTCTATTGTTGCTTCCCACTAGAGGAGGTAATTAAGGAAGTGTTTGTTTTAAGAGCACCAGAGCAATTTCTGTAATTTTATCTGATTCTTAAAAATTCATATGTGACTAGTTGTGTGTTTATTAGTCTTTTATTACATATTTTTCTTCAAAAGCAAACATGATCTCTAGAAATTGTGCCAATGATATCCAGGTATGTCTTTTCCTTCTCAAGAAGCCTAATCTATGTGCAATGCTAATGAGAAAAATATTAAGACAAAATGCGTAAAATTGCTTTCTAGAAAGGTTCAATCTATATGTAAATGTAGAGTTGAATACAAGAGAACTGGCTAACAGTATCCTGAAGGAAAGATGGTATTCACGTAGACCAGATCATTATATATGTATGCTCTCAGATGCTGCCTGCTTTAACATTATATAGCTTCCTAATGAGAAAAATTTGTGGTTTGTTTTACTTCCTTCTTGCTGTCTCTCAGGCCGTCTCTCTTGCTCGCTTTTCATTTTAACCAGCTAAACCTGGTGGAGTGAGTAGTATCATGAAAATAGGAAGAAAGTTTGAGTTGGAGGTTGCCAATTTTTGTGTGACACCTGGCAAGGATGGATGTAAGGCAGTAACAGGTCAGCTATGAGATTTTGACTTCCATAGATGTTTAATGAGGTTCTCTTGTCTGTGTGTCATACAGCTTGAAACAGTGTGGAAATCAAAACTCGAAGAATATGTTTGAACAGGGGAAAAGCTGTCTTTCCTGAGATGTCGGCAAGTGTTGCCTTCACAAACGAGCTTCCCCAGGCAGACTCTGGGCAGGAAACTGTGAAGTTCTTCTGTCTACGTCCTGGAATAAGACAGTGCACTGGTAGGTGCTTGAAACACTGATTTCTGAACACCCAGTCCAGCAGCATCAAACTGAGACAGTAATGAAGGATAACAACTCGTCCTGTTGTGTCTATGAGGAGAGGGAATTGTTCTGGATGGATTTGTCATGAGGAGTGTGTCTCACTGTCCTGTCTGTGTGATCCTAATCACCACAGTAAAGCTTTTGTGAGACTTTACAAAGAAAGGAATGGAGGGAGCTTGCAGACACGTGAAGGACAAGGCAGCAATCAAACCTTACATATTCTGAGGGCTGAGGGGATCTACTTACCCTAGCAGGATTCCATTAAGTTTTCTTACCCTTAAACTGCAAGTATATTAAGCTACTGCACTCTGGAAGAGGAGCCATGTGTTTTCATGACACTCAAACTTTGATCCTAAGTTGCTGTAAAGCTCCAGTTCAGCAAAATGCTTGTGCGCGCTTGATTTTAAATACATGAATACTTACAGTGGCAGAATGGTCAAGAGCAGCATGAAGTCTACTTTGCTTCACAGCTAAGCCAGTATGTAGCTTATGAGTATGGTGTATTATCAGTCTGGTGCACCTATTTCTATAGAACCCTGTCTTGGAAATGCATTCCCTAGAGCTGGTGGTATTAAAATGCCTACTGAATTTAGGAAGAGTGTATATGCTTGATTTATAGGCAGTTTATCTTCTGGTGGCCTAAATAACTTCTCACATCCCGATTCAAATTCTTAGGCTGTTTAAATGACATCCCCTCCCGTGTCACTCCTGCTCCTTCCAACAAGAGCTTGGTAATTCACTTCAGGTTATGTAGAATCACAAATAATTGAGAAGTGTAATTTAGGAAATCCAAGTATTTTGGAAGTAACACTCCACAGAACAATAGTATTTCACTGGTCTGTCTTTGTCTTTTTTTTTTCTTTTTTTTTTTAATGATCCTTTTGTACCATTAAACTTTCCCTGAAAGGAAGATAAAAGGTCTGCTATGGCTTTCTTTTCTCACTTTCCTCATCGCTGAATTTTTCATAGGAGAATAAATGTTTTTTGTCTTAGATATATCTGTGACAAGGCTATCATTGATGATACAGCATGGCTACTGTCTGACATGTAAGGGGATTCTGCTGTTTTAGCATCAACAGCAACTGCAAGCCCTTGCAGCCTGATTTCCTGTATTACACAGGTCACAGAATTTGATGAGTGTCACAGGAGGACCCCAAAATAGCTCTATGTAGACAGAAGCAAAATACCAAAGGGAAAAAATATCATCAAGAGTATTAGTCAACAGCATGTTGAGATCACACTGTTGTTTCGATCATTTAACTCATGGTTGTACCAGCAGGTCTATAGTCTCAATGATGGTGAACCTCTATGGAAAGGATGGGGTAGATGTTCTGCCTCTCAGGGTTTTGTAGAACTCTTTATCAGTCCCATCCACATGGTGGAACATGGCCCATATTAATCATGATGGGAAAACGTGAAATGCTGCCATTACCGCATCTAGACCTGTTGCATTTGCTCACCAAGTCATGCATGCACTCCCCAAGCATTAGCGTTTGAAACTAGTTTCATTTCTGTGATCACAAGACAGCATTTTGTTACTTTTGCAACATTTCAGTTGCCGAGGTGCATTTTGATTGCACTGATCAAAGAGTCATTGAGCATTGGAAGTTCATATTGGCTGTGATTGTCTGACGTATTTTGCACTATGTCATGTCTAACCCTTTGTGATGATTAAACATTCATTTGCACTGACTGGGGTGCCTGACAGTCTTACATCATAAAGCATTTTATTCAGCACAAATTAGGATTCAGTACGCTCCTCTGTGGGGGATTTTCCCACTAATGACATATGTAAATAGCACTCATTCATTATAATATTAGGGGGAAAGGTACAGAAGCATGCAGATCTCCTAATGAATCTATATTATACCTCAGATGAAAGGAAGACAATGTGGTTTTCAGATGTTAATTTTGTTATCTGTGTATACTGTGTTCTCCTCTACTCCCGCAAAGTTGAGATACACAGCCTCAGATTTATAGAGCCTTTATGTTCACAAAGACGGTTTCTCAGAGAGGTACCCATGCATGCACACTTCCCGTAACAATATGGAACCCCTTCCTTCTGTGAAGAAAAGGAAGGAATACAGCCATATTATTCAAATGTGAACCCTAATAAACTGGGCCCTGCTTTGTGTGCGTGTGTTAAAGTTTTTTCCCCCACGCTTTCTCTAGCAGCGTAACAGTTTTAGCTCTCTGGCAAAGCCTGATAGCTTCTGTTGTGTTGTTAAAGTTGTATTTTCATGGCAGCGTGCCCGTGTGTAATGTAAAATGTACCGTTCCTGATGATGATAGGCCTTGTCATCTACTCCACCATGTTCTCTGTTTTTTTAACGTTAACTTGCTTGGTTTTAAGAGAGCCACAGGGAAAATATTTGAAGCCTGAACGTTTTATGAATGAGGAGTTTTGTTCTTTTTCTTTGGCTTTCAGTCCCGCAGGCTGCTCTTTGCAGTTTTTCCTGTGGGTTGCAGTGGCTGAGCGGACAGCCCTGGGCGAGCTGCCCTCCAGGGGCTCCTCGACAGCCCGGCCATGGCAGACCCAGGGCAGAGCCCTGGGGAACCCGCTCAGGGCTGTGGGACCTGTCTGAGCCCTTGGGCTGGCAGAGGCCATCTTGGCCACCGCTCTGTGCTGAGGAGCTGTGACCTCTGCCAGAGGGGAGCGCCTCAGCGGCTACGGCAGGGCAGCAAAACCCAGCTCCGAAGCCACCCAGCAGGAGGAGGGCCAAGGATCCATCCCCTGTGCTGGGTTCTGTTTTGGTGGTTCCCGCCACTCACCCAGAGGGTGCTTGGCTGCTCTGATTTGGCCCATGGGTGCCCAGGCAGCCTCCCTGGTAGGAGCTGGACCCTGCATGGTGAGTGTGCAGGGAGCTCTGGGCTCGGCAGGGTGTCTGCTGGCCCAGCCAGCTCCAAGTCGAGTTCTCTCCTCATCAAGACTTACTAATATTTCTTTCAAAGTCACCAGCATAACAGTTTGGCTTCACTGGAAAAAAAAATAAATTATCCCTGGTTTTCCTAATCATTCTCTTGCTCAGTGGCAGTACTGAGACAGCTGTTCAGTAAAAGGATGAGGACACTCCTGACTCTTAGGCTTTATTTATTTCACCTGAAAAGGGTATGAGTTCTCTGTTTTGAATCTTGGTGTTTCCTTCTTGTGCATTGGAGAAAAGCAATAAATACACTTGGGGGGAAAAAAAAATAATCCCCCTTTCTCTTTTAACCAACATTCAAATGTTTGCATTAAAAACCCGCAACTGTTTAATGCTGTTTAACCTCTACAGGCAGAGTGGTTATGAATGGTATTCTTTCTTTATTTTTTGCCATGAGGAATGAGTAGTGTTCCGTCAATTTTGTTTTGAGCTAAACTTGATGCAGACATCGGCTGTAAATGGGTCAGGCAGTCATTGAAGTGAGCAGTTGGCCACGTTCATGCTAACTCTAGTCTTTTTGGTCTTTGCCAGAGGAAAAAGAATTCTAATTTCTATCAGTCTAAATTGTGCTGGGCAGCATTATCAGCTGGAAAGACCCCTCTGATTTGACAGGCCCCACTGTATGATGATTAATTACTACTCAGCTTCATTGGACTTTTCTAATTTCCTTTTGCCACTAGCTGTAGGCAACAAGCGATAAGTACTGCTCTTATTATTTTGTGCAAAGGAAAATGTCTATTACTGCTCTGTCCTACAAGTAATCAGAATAAAAAGACAGCTGATTGGAAAACCGGAGAGGATCATTCTGTCTTTATTTATCCTACCCTTGCTTTATTCCTGTGCTGCTTCTACACAGAAGTTGTTTTACACAGTTGCCTGTCAAAATAAGAAGATAAAATCATAAGCTCTATCAAAGCAGTTGACATTTTGAAATTTGTATAATGATTTCATGGGAATTAATCCTCAATCTCCAAATAAATCCTCCTCAAAATGCTAATATAACTAGGAATCTTATACCACAGAATGTAAAACAATTCTTAATCTTCCTTTTCTATTTTGCCATAAATTTATTATATTAGAAGGCTGCCTTGTTGAGAAAAATTGCAGCATTATCGCCAAATACAAGAAGACTAAGTACTTTACGTAACACATTATTATAATGATTTTTTTGAGACACCATATGCTGTAGAGTATACCAAGAAGATGATACATTACTAAGAACTCGCCAAGGACTTCACAGTTGGAGACAGAAATCGAAGCCTGCAACTTTCATATCTTTGATTTTAATAAATCCTCTCAAATCATTAGGCAGGTTTCAGCGAACTAATTCTAGAAAAGTAATCCAAATTGCTTCTGTATTCTACGCATTTAAGAGGTGCCATAGAATTTACTTTCAGAGTGAAGACATTAAATACCTACTGGGTAACAGCAAAGCATGTCTGTGCGGCACATTGTAATGCTGTGCCAGGATGGCGGCATGTATACTGCTAAAGTTATGTGCTGTTGGGAAAAATTGCCTAAAGATGGGCTTCCTACCTGTAGACTTAGTGTGTGCTGCTGTGGCTTCAGATTAAAAGCTGACTCGGTCACACCTGACAGGGGTGGATGTCCTCATCTGCTACAGATCTATTTTCAGAATGGTTTCACACTTAGAGATTTAGGAGTGAAAGGAACTTCTGAACCTAAAAGTCTGCCACCTTGGAAAAGGGACTTTTCTAAACTGTTTCAGATGGCTCTGAATGCTACCCTGCTTTTTCTACCTGAAGGCTTTTGTGAAAGGATGGAATATTGATATGCAAGAGAAGGCACTTAAAGTCTTCCAGGGAATTGTATTCATCTTGTTTCCGTAAGATTTGTTGTTCTGACAGATTTGGAAATGTTTCTTCTGATCAGGTCCTTCCTGCTATTTTGTGTGTACGGTTAGAGCTTGAGGTATTTACATGATTTTGATCAGATTTGTACAGCTACCACAAAAGTGACAGAGTCAGGGGCGGGATATGACACCGCAGTTGTTTTATGGGGTTTGGGTTCTGTTATTAAACTGAAATGGAAGATCTTAGCAAGATTCCCCCCTCTGAAGAAAAGTTAGAAACTAGTTGGCTTGAGGCCTGAAGCAGTGGGGGAGGCTCCTATCTGGAAATATCTCTCCTCAGGAGCACAGAGCACTTAGCAGCCCAGCCTTTCTGAGGATGTAAATTCCAGGCCTACTGCAGTCTTTGTAAATATGGATGGCTTTTGTGTGGGAGATGCGGAGCTCTCCAAGGGGGAAGAGAAGGGACATTTGCATGCAACTTTCACATCTGCTACTGAACCCTGATTAGTATCTGCATTCCTTTCCCCGAATAAACAGAGAACCAAATGGCTTGCAGATCTGAAACTCCTCTTCTCCTGTCCAAAACCTTCTCTGTCCTCTTCCTTAGGCCTCTGCAGGGTAAGATTCAATGGCTGCCGAAGAGCCCACAGGTGCCGGGTTGTGTGTCTTCTTTTTCATGGTCACAGTAGGAGGGGGCAGAAACTTGGGCCCCTCTGGGCAGAAAAGCTGGACAATGATTTCAAGGTGGCTGATCCAGTGCAAATCTTCCTGACCGCTGGCAAATAGCCAATTTGGCTCATACATACTCAGCACATCTCTAATTCACATGACCTGATTCAGAATATTGTGTAGAGTTTGGGGGTTTTTTTCTCCCATCTGTAATTACTTTTATTTTTGTTTTGCAGCCAACAAAAGTAAATGCATTGGCAATATGTGGACAACGTAGCTGCCAGTGCTGACTCGCTTGACACAAACACAACATTGTTACTCCCAATAAAGCACTTGTGATATTGTTATCAGACTGGCAGCACTACTTTAATGGTTAGGGACTTCATGCAGTTAATCTAAACCAGACTGGATTATATTCTTTCCTCCTACTTTATCCCCTTCAGAATCTGGTGGTTATTGTTCTCTTGGTTTAGGGTAGCTCACCCTCAACAGGAGGGAACAAGGAGCTGAGTGTTTCACTTGAGAAGAGTATTGTAGTTCAGGCCTCTGTTACAGTGGAAAATACCCTGTGAATACACCTGTTGCAAACATTTCTTAATTATATAGTCTTATTGGTAGCAAATCAGAGGTTAATGAGTATCTCCACAGGTATTGTGAAGTGCCCGTTGGTTGCTAATGTTTCTAGTGGAAGTACTTTGTGCTGTGCTGGGTTGCAGTATAAAGTATGACATACTCGTCCAGCACCTGTAATTATGGTATCCTGTTCCATCATTATAATCTGAGCAGGATAGCACACTCAGAGTTTGTTCATTCATGTAAAACTGTAATAAATGCTTTGTAGAGATCTGGCTGACATATGTATGTGTATATATACGCATTAAAGATCTTATCTCTGGGACATCAACAAGTATTAAGCAAACTAGCTTCTTTTAGCAAATAAGATGTGATATTCACATACTGTTGACAGGCACATTTTTTTCTCCTGTGATTGTGGATGAGTCACTGCACAGTTTTGTCTTGCCATCTGTATCTTTGTGTACTTAAACCATGTACAGCTGAGTTTCTGAGAAGTGTCAAAAACCAATGATAACAAGGCGGGCAAAATTTCTGCATCCCTTTGCCAAAAGGGTCTGCACCAAGTCCAAAGAGTTCCCAAAGTGGGTAGTAAGGAAGTGGGCAACTGCCCCTCTCTCCTGGCATGGGTTTGCAGATGCAGGAAAAGAGATGCATTGCTTTAGTGTTTCGGGGAATGCTGGGGAATGTTGCATCTCCCCAAAGCACAAGGACTTGTGATTCACCTACTGCAACACTGGTCTCGGCACCACCAGTAACTACCACTGCTGCTACTGGAACTTCCTCTGTAGATTCAATGAGCTCATAGCGTTCAAGGTCAGACAGTGAATAAGTCTTAAGTCAGAAATAAGAAAAAGAAGGTAGGATCTATTCCTGGTGAGATCTTCCAGGCTCTTTGCTGTTCTAGCCATTAATATCTGAATAGATTCAAAAGTGTTCTCCTTTACTGCATGTAAAAGTAGGATCTTCCTGCTCTTTCTAGGCTGTTGCTTCTACTTTTCTCCATGGCTGTTTGCCTCAAACCTTATTTTCATGTTGATCAGTATTTATTGTTGCTGTGAAATAGTGTATGTTGTAGTGTTTGTCCTGTCAATGTAAAACAATAAAAAAGGTCCTCAAATTAACTCCTCTTCAGGGAAAGAAAATAAAAACACAGTCTCTGGGTAGGCTTTGGAGAAAAAGGAATTCCCAATATTATGATTTATTTGAAGTGGGGTTTTGGGTTTTTTTGAGTTTTGTGTATTTTTTTAATACAGAGTAATTCAGTAAAACCTGTGCAATGTTTTTTGTTATATGCAGGTCAGATAATTATAGTATAGAGTTTATTCCTTCAATTTGGACTAATTTAGAAAGTGAAATATATAATGGTGCAACTGCTTTGTTCTTTTTCTAATAAAAGGTAGGAGCTTTTGAGTGTTATTAGACTGAGATAAGCTAGGCTTCTGTATAGCACAATTTTGTATGTCTGAACTAGCAAAAGCCTTTGAAGTCCTATGAATCTTTCTGCTTGTTAATTCTTCCATTTGTTTGATTTTTGGTACAAAGAAAATGAAAGAATATGATGAGATTATGGCATTTTAAGTCAATATTTATTAAAAAATCAATCTCGATGAAAATCTGCCCATCCCTCTAATTAGATGAGGCAACTCGAGGTTGATTTTTAATTGCAAAAGTAATTACACGGAGCAGATAGCCAGTGACATTTGATTATCTAGGTGATTGATTAAAAAGCCTAGCTCACAGAGCAGATTGTCAGCTGGGGGAATCGAGACAAAAGAGCAAATTAAAAAAGTTGTCCTGTTAGTAATCACAAAATTCAAGGATGAAATTGCAAAGCTAAACACCTCCAATCCACATCATCTTCATCACTCAAACGTCTGCAGCATGCCTGAGCTCAAAAAGGGGTGATAAAGAAATGGATTGCTTTTAAAAGGAGGAAGTGTTCAGGAGATATACAAACGAAAGAGCAAAGGCACTGCTGAGAATAGGGACTTCAACCTCATAAGCAAAGGAATAAAGATTTCTCTTAATTGTGACAGAGTTCATTTTCCCTGTGCTCTTGTGAAAGCTCATTAAAACCAAGCAGTGTTATTCAAATTAAGTATGTTGGGTAACAAAATGTATTTTTATTCACAAATCTTAATGACTGTTTAAGAATCTAGTCTAGACCATCACTTCCTCCTCCAATATATGTATTTTACAGATGATATTCTTTAATTCTCAAATACTTTGGAATTATGTACTGTCATCTTAACCGATTGCCGTCTGTAAGTGAAATGGGTACCACTGATGCCATTCAGTAAAGAATGTCATAAAATGTTTGTGAAATTCATACATAATGTAATATGAATAAAGCAGGAAACAGGAGGATAACACATCTAATTTTTTATTATTTTTTTTTTTATTTCAAGATGCTTATCTCTTTGGGCTGTGCTGTTCTTGCAAGGTGGGACAATAAGTTGATGAGCTACAAATCCTAAATTATGAAATGTATCCTTACAACAGGCGGTTTCAATGTGTGTAGCATAATGTGCAACGTGCTTCCATTGACTCTGAAGGTTTTGGAGTGAGTCCAGTCTGTGCATTTTTTTTGTTTGTTTTGTAACCATGACAAAGTACTGTTCTGCTTTATCTGATTTATCAGATTGTTTCGGCTAAATAATCTTTGGCAAAACCACTCAAAATGGTATTTAAACCTAAAACCCATTCATGAAAAATAACTGCATTTTCTGAAACATCATGTGACTTCTTGATTTCGCTTTTCCATCATTTAAACAAGTGTCTGTCATTTTCTATAATGCAGATGCCTGAAAAGTAGTGCAATAGCAAGGGGTTAGATTGAACAGCAATTATTCTTTAATCAAAACCAGAAACACGTACATATTACACTATTATAATCTGAGTTATTGGAATAAAACAAGCCAGAAAAGAGGAGAAAGGCAGGGAAATTGTTGTAAGCATCCCTTCCAGGGTCATTTAATGTACAGCCTGTCAGCCTTTAGAGTCCTTCAGAGCTCAAGTGCTGCTACTGTCCCTGGTAGCAAGCGGTGGATTTACCATGGTGGATGTCAGCGTCAGGCCCTTCATCTGCCATCTAGCAGTCATTCAGTGAAATCTTTGTGATTCTGTCACTAATTCCATGGAAACAACCTGGTTTTCTTCTTCCCCGCTGTTGTCATTGAGAAAAAGAAATGATTACTAGACTGTTGGATTTGTTAAATGCCAGCTCTGTATTGTTCTTTTATGAGGCTCTATTACCTGCCACCCATCAAAATGTGATCTGACAAAGAGTAAAAAAAGCATTCAATTGATTAAAGGTGCTTCTCGCATATTATAGCCCTGTAGAGTTTCCCAGGTTGCTGATAGGCCTTTCGCGTAAAAGCCCATGAACACTGAAAGAGAGATGGATATATAGAGAGAGGCCTTGGTGTGTTTCTA
>WEIS01077964.1:359-11027 GCA_013389965.1 Todus mexicanus | reverse complement strand
GTCTGGAAAGCAGGCACTTAACCCTCACTGCTTACAACTTAGTATGCTAAAGTGAACCAATGTTTTGGTTTTATGTAGTTTGCCAGGCTGTAACTTGTAACTATTCAACTGATGAGACTGTCTTGTCACAGTTGCCCCAAAGTCTGTGCTTCACAAAAGGCCACCAGTCAGTGCTATGCTGTCAAACCCCGCTGGGATGATGCCTCATGGCAGTGATGAAAATAGTCTTGGCAGTCTCAGGCATGTATACAGGTAGGCTCCTATGGTATTAGCAATGATATGTGCTGTCTTAAAAAAGACAGAATACCTCTAAGGAAGCATACGACAAAAGCTAAGTGCCTACAGTTTGGTTTGTCAGCACTCATCCTCTGCAAAGGAGGACATAGGCAATGGTTTTCTGTTTAGTTAAGAAATTGCCACAGTGCAGATTGTCATGCAACTCTGGAAAGGGGAATAGTAACGACTGAAACAGTGATGCACATCACTGGATGGATGGTAAGCCTGAGTGCTGGCCTACACAGGGAACCTGACTGGTGTAGGCTCTTCCCAATATCAAGTGTTTACTGCCTTACACATATCAACAATTCATAGCCAAAACAAACAAAACATAACAAAAAAGAAAAATAAAAAAGACTGGACTGATCTGGATTCAGGAGTCTGAGTTATTGTCCCAGTAGTATATGGGCACAGTTGGGCAGGTTCTGCTTTTGCTTGCAACACTGACAGGGAAGCAGCTGTATCACAGAAACATTACAAATAGCTTTAAATGCTGCAAGAGACAAAAGTAGCAGCAGATAGCTCGGTGTAAATTATGCACCCAGCCTCTCGAGTTTACGGCCAGCTCGGGTTGCTATCATGATGAGATGGCTAATGAAGAAAAGAACACAGGGCAATACCAGGCTGACCAGTAATGCAGGGTACTGGTTGTTCCAACTTTAAATTGGATAATGCATTTTTTTAACAAATTGCACCCTGTAAATGTGAGGCATTATAGCACAACAAAAGGTGTTATTAGCCACTAGAATCTGGAAGGAAATTTAACCTACAATCCTGAGTGGGGGGACTGGTCAGACGGTGCCTACTGATACACCGTACTGAGTGACTTTATTTTCTATGCAGCATAGCTCTCTCTTTCCAACACCTCTCATAAACAACTCTTGAACCTTGGCGTGCCCTTCCTTTTTTTGTATTTACCTTGTCTGTTTGGACAGTAGACTCTTTGGGGCAGGGACTGCAGCACAATAGAGCCTATAGATGCTACCATATTGCAAATACTGAAAATTAAATGGAAAAGGAAGCTGCATCCCTTCTGTGAGNGTTAAAAAACCCCAAAACAAACAGAGATCATCCTACAGCTTGACACAGTTGTAAATGTCACATCAACACATCTGGAGTAAATGCAGGCACGGGGGCTCAGGTCCTAGGAGGTAAGTTGAGGAGACACCGATGACCAAGGTGCTGTGTTTTAAGTTCAGTGACTCATAAGGTTTAAGCTCTAAATGCCTAGTGTTAGGAACCTAACGGCTCAATCAGCTCAGTTTGGTTTTCTTATCCTCCTTTAAAAGAAGCTTTCCAGCTCAAATATGAAGTAAAAAAAAAGTACCAGTTGATTAGCACTTTAAAAGCACCATGTTTGTGAAAGATTTATTCCACTAACTACTCCTGGTATTCCCTCCCCCCGCCATGCAAGAAGTGATTACGTTTTTCAAACAAAGGGGGAGGAGAATCCCTGATCCCATTTCCCCCTCCAACCTCGCTCCCCATACAAAACCATCAAACTACTACTCTTACAGAACTCTGGAGTGGAAGATCTCCCAATGCTCAGAGCTAGAACACAGCCCACGCCCATCATAAGCACTCTTTTATAGATTTTAGTAGAATGTGAGTCATTCATAGCTGATGCGCTCTTAGCATTTTCAGTTTCAGCCATCAGACTGTTTTTATGGAGAAGCTGTTTATACGTCTTGCTACCAATCTGCAGGGTTCATGCTACACCCCTGTACTTTCTGAATGTGTGGCACACCAAGGGGCTGAGGGCAAGTCAGAAGCAAAGCTGGGAGTAGATTTCTTTCATGACTTTGGCAGGGTAAGAATCTTGCCTGTTCTCATTCCAACAGCAGTCAATAGTTCTATGGGCCAAACCAACACAGTGGCAGACAATGTGCCTCTGAACAGTTTAAACATTACCTGGCTTTTCCTCAGACTCCTGAGGGGGAAGAAACATATCTGGCAGCTCATAAAGTCAGATATGGCCCAGTTGCTGAGGTAACCCAGCTGATAAGACCAGCATACCAACAGACAACAACAGGCACAAGACTCACCTGCCTTGAGATTTACCCCTCAGCAAATGCAGACAGCAACAGGCAGGGTGGGGCCCTGCAGAAGAATAGCAAGGCTCGTACTTCTCAGCTGCTTGCACAAAGGGCATAGGTCCGCATCAGACACGCACAGAGTGAATCTGGAGCTTAACGGATTTTATTTGGTCCCAACTCCAACAGGATGGGGAGCCCTTGCGGGGAGTTCATCTGCACCTACCACTGCTCTATGGCACTCTGCTTATCACACCCATGCAGTTGGTATCTGCCTCTTGCAGGGATTCCTGTATCTTCCTTTAAGACAATGACAGGTTTCTGGTGAGATCTAATATGTCAGGTTCCCGTGTTCCTGCATGCTACCAAGCTGAAGTGGACATGGATAGCTGAAAAAAAGGGACATTTTTGACACCTAAATAAAATTTGGGGTGAAAACCTGCTCTGGTTGAAGTAAACAGCAGACCTCCCAAGGAAAGCTGCAGGGGCAGAACTTCAGGACATCAGCAGGGAGGGTTTCTGGTGGCTGTGGTTCCACCAGGGCTGCAGTGCATGCCTCAGCCATGACACGCTATGAACAGGTGCCAACATAATAACCCCTGCCTTTCCTTGTACCTTGGGGAAGTACCTTTTATGAGATACCAAAGTCCTAAAATGTCTGATAACAAAACCCTTCCAGGCAGAGGTGTACAGGGAGTGGAATTTCCATTCTGCAGAAGAGCTAATTTCAGGTGCCTCTCTTTATTGAAACTGCAACTGCGTTCAAGAAAAAAAAAAAAAAGAAAAAAAAGAAAAGTATAGCTTTTTTCCCCAGAGAGTGAAATTCCTGGAGATTATTTGGGGGGAACCAAGACAGACTATTGAAAAAATTCAGAGCTAAAAGTAAGCAAGAGAGACTGTCTGCTTGCTAGACTCCAAGTTAGGAGCTGACTACCAACAAACACCATTGCTTCTTAGAATTAGCAGTTCCAGTGGGGAAAACTGTCCATTACACCACTCTGTTAAACTACCCTTATGAGGTATTTTTAATACTTTTAAGTGCTGTCATAGCTAGATGACTACTGATGCCTGAATTAGTCAGTTTAGCCCTTGTCTCATTTATTGACAGGGGATACAAGTCTGCCTTTGGATCATCCCAATACTCTGACATCTAGTTCTGACGAAGTTATGGAAAAGTCTTGTGCATATCGTGTTGAGAAGATAGCTAAACATTCTTAAACCAACTCTTGCCATTGATAAATAATTTATCAGTCTTAGTGAGTAACATAAAGATATTTTATGCCTCTTCCTTTGCTAGAAAAGTGTAAAAGGGCCTTAGAAAAAAGAGAGTAAGACCTTCAATTTGAAATTCTTTGCTGTGAAAGGGAAAGTGCTTTACCAGTAAAATTAATATTTTGAGAAACGATATTACTTAAAAAGGTAGGAAAGATTAGTCAGCCAGTGAGTAGAGGTCATTATTTTGTCTGACAGGAAGTCCAGAATTCTATTAATCGACCTCCTGAAAACAGAATATTTGTGGACAGCAGCAAGCGAAAACACTGCTTTCTTTCTTAGCACCAAGTAATTGCATGCTGCATTTAAAAACAGACTCTATCTACAAGTAAACAGGTTTATGAGGTTGTTACATATCTTCAGTCCAGGAAGAATTCCTTTTACAATTCAAAATACCTGAGTTGGGAATAGAACATGTTTTGGAGCTCAGCCCAATGTTTTAGTCAGCAGCCCATGGGACTTCCCTGGTAGCTGCTCCTCATCACTATCTCCCCTGAAAACCACTTGCATGCAAATGGTTAACCCAGTAGAAAGTCAAGGCTCTCTTCTCACCAGTGTAAATGGGTATGTACTTAGCTCTAGCACTGGATTATTGGTAAATGTTTTCACTACCCAACCCATCAGTCTTCCTCACCCATAAAATGGAAATAATGCCAGTGATTTTTAAAAAGCTCCTTCTAACAATACATCTATCTTGACGTGCATTTGCAGTTTAAGAGCTAAGTGTTACAATTTTCATGGTCTCTCTCAAATCGAAGTGTCAAGCCACAGTTGGTCAAAACCCTCCATATTAATTACAGCAGTGTCAGTGAAGATAAGGACATCCAGGTGGAAAATAGATGCATGCTGATATAAAAGAGAAATGTTCTTATAATGAAGTCTCTTAATGGCAAAAGCTCTAAACTGAAGGCTGTGAGATGGTTGGGAAGCAGGTAGAAAGGTATGTACTTTCTTTCTAGGGGGCATAAGTATGCTGCCATTGAATTCAATGGCACCAGTGAAGTTGACTTCAGGTCTGAAACAAGGGATGTCTATATTTTTGGTAGTAATCTGGGGTTTTGTCACCTTTCGATTAGCTGTGAGCTCTTCATAGGGTCCCGCTACAGTTCAAGAGCCATTACAATCCAACCAGAATAGCACCAGCTTGTGCCTGTACAGCCAGTGAGGCTTGTTGGCATTTACAGTCAAAGGACATGGGGCACTGATGGAAGTACACTGGCAAATTTATCAGTAGAACTCTAAGATGCTAGCAACCACCAGCTAAGTAGCCGCTGACTCTTGACCATAAAACACTGCCCTCATCTGAACTGAACTCTTGAGTACATTTCGGGTCTTTTTGGCACAAAATACTTCACTAGCTCTTTAAGACATGCCACCCATGCTAGTGGATCTAAGCAAAGCCACGAGACTGTAAGTGAAGGCAGCTAAGCACGCAAATATAGCCTGTGTACAACACTTTAAACTGCTAGGCATACTTGCCAAGCGACTGCTTTAGGCCCAAATATCCACAGGCTTGGGCTCTGTTGCCCTGCAAACAACAAAGGGATGGAAAGGACATGGGAGTACTAGTTACAGGGCTGGTGTCGCTGGACCCTGTGCACAATGTCCAGAAACCAAAGATGCCCAATGATGTAAGAAAACTCCTGGGTTTAAATTAACAAATTACACCACCACTCGCTCCTCATATTTTTTCTCATGTTCTTCTCAGTCTAGGCTTCATTCTTGGAGAATGTTTCCTTCTGAAAAATAAAAATTAACAACCTTCCTGATCTTCCACTAGCACTGTATGGACAGGAAATCTCCAGTGATGCAGCCCGTAGGGTATCTTCTCTGTCATAACATTAAATGTATTTCTTAATTTGCTGAGAATAGTGTGGGTAATAAGAATCAAAAGCAGAGAGACAAATGTCAGCCAGACAAAAAAGTCAAAGTATAATCTCTGTAACTCATCTCTATTTCGTGAAAGGATCATGGCCTTTGTTGTGCCTGATGTTTGACTAGATGATGAGATATGTACCTTTTGAATTTAAAGTGGTAAGTCTTCAGAAAATAGAAAATCTTCCTCATTAAAGCTGAGGCAGCACCACATCTGTAAGTAATTTAAGGCATGTAAGGACAAAAAGAGAACAAGGGGTTTTAAAATGTACCTCTGTGGACATGTGTAATGCCCCACAGGAGACGGGTATCACGTTAGCTCGCTGCTGACATAAATGCACGGAATGTTACTGGGTGTGGTGTGTATTTACATCTCTCAAAAGAAATTGGTTACTGGGGCATTCAGCATATTTCTGAAGTGGTTGGATTCCCCTTCCACCTCTCCCTATCTATTTGCAGTTCCCTTTCAAGTACAAAAAACATTTTCTGTAACCTCAGCTTCCTGATTCAGCTGTTGTGATGTCAGTTATTTACGATAACAAAAGTGAGACAATGCCTGTGGTTTGCATGGGACAAAGGCAACTTTGTTTCTGTAAAAAGGGACAATCCTAGTGTGAGTAGCACAGGAAAGCCTACAAAGTAGGACTCTGAGGTGATATTTCATTATTTTCACTATCTCAATAACAGCAGGCTTGACACTGCATTATCTCAAAGGCCACTAACAGAGGGTTTTTTCCCTTTCCATAGAACTGGACACTAATATGAACACAACTCTTTGAACATTACCTCTTTACAGGACAAGGCTTTGGAGATAGGTATCTTGGGAAACAAATGGATTGCTACTGAGCAGAGAGGCAGTGAGTGTCAGGACACAAATGTTTCAATACCAGTTACGCATTCTGTGGTCACAAGCAAGTCACTCTGCACCTTTGCTTACCTCCCATGAAACTGGCTTAATCATATTTAACTGTCTGAACCACAAATGTGGTGAAACTTGCAGAGTGCCAGTAAACTCTTGAGGTCACAGAATAGCAAAAGGAAATGAGAAGATCCTAATACACAGCATGGTTAGTTATGAATGAAGAGTGTCAGCTTTGCTGTAGCCTAGAGAATTTCACTTACCTGCTATTCTTCCGATTGGCATTGCATGGTCCTCAGGAGTAGATACAGACACCATGATGTGGTTCATATAAGCTAACTCTTCTCGATGGGACAGGTTGATTGGCTTTACCTCCCTGTGCAGCCCATCCTCAGACAACCTTGGTGGTTTGAAATCGGAGTGCCTGGGGTTCAGTATCAAAGGATGCATGATAGGGCTGGGCATCAGCTGGATGACCCTGGTGTTCTCCTGGCGAGGGCTAGAGGGCTTTTGGAGCACCTCAGAAGGAGGTGGGCAGTGGTTGTTTTCTATCGGCGACACTGAGAGAGGATAGGGCTCCTGGTGGTTGTTCTCTTGCTGATGCCTTGTCCCCGGCACCCTGTCAGCTGGGGAGAGGCGACGGATAGTGTTGTCCATAGGGGACTTCAGTGGCTGCTGATCAGGATCTGGTGATGGACGGTGATTGTTTGTGATGGGTGATCTAGAACGATGCAACAGTTCAATGGTTGGGGGGTTGTGGTGGACTGTTTCTGTGGATGGTCTTGAAGGTCTCTGGACAAAGTTATCTGTGAAGAAAAAAACCCCAAAATACAGGTTGTCTGTATTGTGGTCAAGGTGTAGCATGTAACTCAAACTGCTAGCTTGGCTCACTGGGTACTGCTGTCAACTTGGAAACATTGGTGTGACCTACAGGTGCTCAGGAAAACGTCATATAAACGCAGATAGTTATTACAACACAGAATGAAACCAGCACTGTGAAAACAATCTCCCTCCACCACCATGTAATTGTAGTTCCTAAGGAAACACGTTAAGAGAAATCTCATTTTAAGAAGCTGACTGGAACACACGTGAAGAAAGTAAGATCTGATTCAGCTGTACTACCTGTATTTCTGTGCAAATGCTCTGAAACTTAATCTCCTGCCATTTATGTCTCTACGTGCGGTTCCCGTTTTTGTACCATGATGAGCACTGTAAGGTAGAGTGCAGAGATAAAAAGAGAAAACGTCTCCAGGAAAATGTTGGGTAGTAAGTTTTAGATGGTAGAAGCCTGAGTCATGGTAAAAGATATCTTAGTTTGAAATATGGACCGGGTTATCAAAAAAACTCCACAGGTAGGAAGCTCTTTGTGAAACACTAGTTAAATTTTATCCCTGCCTTGATTTTAAGAGCATGTAACATCTTCATAAAGATCTTTTCACCTTCTTTTATTTAGTCTGTGCTGTTTACTGATGGGTTGTCCTATATAAGCACTTGCATTTCTTCAGCAGGATAACTTCTGACATCACTTTTGCATAAGCATACCTCCCCAGTTGTGATCCTTGACAGTAGCGGGGAGACAAGTCACAGCTCTAGGTCAGTATCTTTACATACTAAGAACCCTTTCACAAAAATGAAATGCTTGACATAAACGGTGCAAACTTTCAGCATAGCTAAGGCCATCAAATTTGACTTGGGAAATTACTGACAAAGAGGAAAATACCACCAGAGTGCAGTGACTAACATGTTTTTATCTGAAAAACAAAGATCAAATTTCAGTGATGTTTGTTGAAAGCCTTGGATGATAAGAGAAGGAAACTGCTGGGTACATGTCAACAACTGAAACAAGTAGCTGCCTCTTTGTGGCTGCCTGTTTGTTCACTCCATTTGCTCTGATCCTCTTTAACAATTCTCTTGCTCTCTTGTCAAGGCAGCATTGAAGACCCTGTCGAGGTGAAGAGCCATGGGCTCCTACTGCCCTGGAACCCAGGCAGGCATCACTAGAAGGATTGGCACTTACCCAGGGAAAGGTCTGAATAGAAAAAGCTCTAGTTCTGAGAAAATGTAGTGCCAGGCAGTGACATAGCATCAACCCTTCTGCCCACTCACTGGGCTGTCCATCTATACAAAGACGCTAAAGTCTATAGGAAGACCTGAAAATTTAAGCAGAAACTACATGGCTCCAGAATGCTTATTTCACACACCTGTGGTCCCAGACAAGAAAAATGCATTCATAGAGCTATTTAAGGTACTCACAATGAAACAGCTGGAGGACATAAAACTCCAGAGCTATATATGCTCTTGTTTAAACCCAAACAGTTTAAATACAATGTGGCCAGCTAATGTGGGATAGCCCAAATCATGTGAAGATCAAAGAGGAATTAACTTACAACTGTACCTACCTCTGTGGCTGTCTTTTCTTAAAAGTCTCCTTTCTTTGCAACAACAGAAAGAAAACCAACCCCACAATTTTACTCAGCATCCTATCTTCTAGGGACCATCCACCCCCATCACTGTACACTGAAATGCACTGTGCTAATTCTTGAGCTGTAAATATAGACCAGAATATTGTATTGTTTGTCCTACTTATTTAAAGTGCCTTGGTTGTGGGAAGCAGCTATCTTGAAAGCAGAAAGGAAAGCTTTGCTGTGCTTTCCACTGAGCTCTCTGCAAACATTAGCTGGTTCTGACAAACTCCAAACAGGAAAAGACATATCTGTTTGCTCCTAAACCATGATGATCCCAAACCAGCACAAGGTGGAGGGAAGGTTGAGCTCAAGGTACTCTTTAGAAACAGCAAGAGGGAAAACCACAAATGGATACACACTAGTGTTCGCTTTCCTCCCAGATCTTTCTCTTTAAATACTTAAGAATTCCCTCATGGCTGAAGTTGCTGTTTACCGTAAAACAATCCAAACACAGCTCCAAGCAGTTCCACCGCCATGAATGACCCTGAACAGAAAAACATCCTCATCGCATTCGTTCCTTGACACATCTGATGACTGTAAGTTGAGCACATATGGTATATCATTTCTTGCACGAATAGATTCACTCAGCAGTCTGGCCCTTCATTCTGAGTGATCGACATTTCCCTCTTGAAGGAAAAGCTGTGAAAGGGAATTCAGCTCCCAGGAAAATTGCTGACCTATCTGATCCATATAGGGCTGGGTGGGGCTACACTCACTTTGGGAGTGAGCAATTGCTGGCATGACAATCCCAAAGATTGGCACTCTTTGCTTAGCCATGAAAGAAGTGCAGGGAACGACAGTGTAAGCTTCCTGTATAGCATCCCATCAAATGACTCAGTGCTGAGTC
This sequence comes from Todus mexicanus, assembly GCA_013389965.1. NCBI lineage: Eukaryota > Metazoa > Chordata > Aves > Coraciiformes > Todidae > Todus > Todus mexicanus. The sequence goes on along the minus strand of WEIS01077964.1, from coordinate 1,400 downwards.
AGAAGGACCACTGGAGATGTAGGTAATTCACTTTCCATTGCTCATCCCTCTACAGGGACAGAGGCTGACGCCCACAGGGCAGATTCCAAGTCAGTGCCAATGCCAATGCATCTTGGAGATATCCTAAACGGGTATCAACTGATTTCAGACAAACCCACTTCAACTTGCTAGGAAGAAGCCACTGGATGTAATTGTTTTCATCAGATTCTGGATTGACTACCTTTAAATGAAAGCATTTAGAAGCAGCATCATAAGTATACAATTTATTAGGAAATGGGCAAAAGAACCACTAGAAGAAAAAGGAGAAAGACAACTGGAACAAGGATCCATCACCTATTAACTTTAACCATTGAAAATTATGCTGAAGTTAACACTTGACCCCTCTGTTACAGCTTGTAAGTTAGGCAGGGTTGAGATCTAACTTCTCACATTCATTGTCCTTTTTTACGAAGTTGCACTCTGCTGAGGGAAAATGGAAAACTTATTTGTCCTAGTACCTGCCAAGTGATTCCGTGAAACAGGAAGAAGAAAGAAGGCACATCAAAATACATAAATAAATAAATTCACCTGCCTATAAATTCTTGGCACAGAGATTTTCTGATTGCTCAGAGTCTTGTGGCAGGCAAACTGTAGTCTCTTTTGCTCATTTTGAAATTCCTCAGACAGCAAAACAAGAACTGATTTTGGCAATTATAACGAAAAAAATTAAGTAACAGCACAGAGTTCTCTAAGTGGTACTATCGGCAGCCGGGGTACTGTGAGGAAGAAATCAAAAGTTGTTTCTTAGTCATCCTGTGCTCTGACAGAAGTTGGACTAGATTGCAAAGGACTTAAGTTTCAAGTGACACACACGAAAGGCCAACTCAACATCCATGTGAAATCCTCTCTGGAGTGAAAGTTGCTCCGTATCTTTAATGCATGGGTGTCTGTGAAGGCAGCTATTATTTCTGTTTTAAATTTAGAAAGGGAATGCTGGTAGGTGAATGCCGAGCTTCAGGAAAAAATAGAGATTTTAATAATGGTCACTGGAAAGTGCCTATC
>WEIS01077921.1:1204-13206 GCA_013389965.1 Todus mexicanus | reverse complement strand
GCAGAAAGGAAAGGTGCATTTTGAATGCATGTGAGAGAGATTTGGCTTGGAAAGTTGTCCTCCTGGATAAGAAGCAAGTTAGCAAACTAAAAGCTTGTCTGTCTGGGAAAGCCAGTTGTATAATGCATGTGCTTTAATATTGCTTAAAAAATTCCCATCAGGAGTTAATTTGGATTAATCTAAGTATAAGTGGCCTGTCTTTGGTTTGGAAGAGAATTCAGCTAAAATACCAGCTTGCGTTCTAAGTGAATATATCTGCAAAGGAAGCAAAGTGTTTTAATGGAGCCATTTCTAATGAGCTAATGTTGTGAACTGCTGTCCCTTCTACCCTCCATGAGAAGAACGTTGGATACAGACTTTCTTTATTAAATACAAAGAGAAGTAAAAGCATGGTAAGCTTTTAGCATGCCATCTGTAGTTCTGACTCTCATCTCTCCTGTAGCTTTGATTTCACCTGATGCGAAAACCAAGGGCTTTGTCTTCACTCTTTCATAGAAGACCTAGAGGTTTATCATCCCCTTTTCTCTTCTTGTGATGAAACATGTCCTTTTGTCAATGAAAATGAAGCCTAAAAGTATTGAAAATGTATTTTTGTCTGAATGTTCCCACAAATGCTAGCAACAACCAGTGAGTGCAAAATTATCAAAAGAGACAGACTATGCTAAGGATGCTTGTGAATTTTTTTTTTACAGGATCAGCATCAGTGTTAGTGGATTTCTTTTGTAAAGTATAGCTTAGTGATGTTGCTGTGTATATAGTGATATAAGAAAGCGATTAGACAAATAATCGCTTGATAGCTGACCCACATAGCTGGTTACATGCATGTTCTCACTACATCAGTCACAAATTGGTGAGGTCTAAACATGAATAAAAGAGGGAAGCTAAATTTTTCTTGCCTTGTGACTGAAACAGACTAAGAAACATGCACTTGAATTTTTAGGATTTAGTGCACGGTAAATTGTTGGAATTTTTTATATACATTGCTGAGCAAACTGGGTTTTTTACTTAGAAAGGCTGACCAGATGGGAGAGGGGAAAGGACCTCTCTGGTTAGCTGAAACATTTCATTTTGGTTTTTAAAGTGTGTAGCCATTTTAAAATGTAGTCAAATTAAAAAGTGAAACCAATTAAAACTGGAAAAAGTGGTAGAAGTGCTCTGTAGCACTGTGGTTTTTTGGAGGTGCTTTTATTTTAAAGAAACTATTGGAAAGTGATGTGTAGGAAAAAGAGTACTGAACCTGTTTTCCACTCTCAAAGTCAAGTTAAAAATTAAGGTTAAGATATTTGCTGTGTTTTAGCACATCAGGGTCTCTGTTTCTCAGCACTCATTCAAGCAAACTTCAAAAAAGTGTTAAATCTGATATTATAATTGCTCTTTCATGTGCTTTGGCATGTTTCAAGTTTTTTTGCTTTATTATGCAAAATCCCTGCTAAAGAATATTAAAACCAATTTCCTTGAAATAATTTCTCTAACAATATTGATGCTCTGAAAGGAAGTGTAGCAAGTAATTGTACTTTTTACCTTTTCTGTTTTATTTGTGCTGTTGTTCTTTAAGATTTCTTTGTGAATTTAGGGCTTAATCTAGAAATGGCCTAATATGCCATACTGTGGGAAGAAGGAATAGCAGAGAAGTCCTGGAGTGAGAAAATAATTAAAATGCTAATGAATCTGGCCCTAGCAAAGGTGTTTACCAAACAGGCATGAAGAGGAGTGTAGCTTGGAATTGCAATAAGAGATCAAAAGATGTCTGAACTATGATTGCAAAAGGAAATTAAAATATATATATTAAAGCATAATTACAGGTTTTGTAAAGCAGGTGAAGTAGGCACAGAAGAGGATAATGCAGACAAATGTTTGAGATGAGCAGCTGATGTAATGTTTAAACATTAATAAAAATATGGGAACTTTTCTCTGCCAAGAAGAAGGATTTCTTTTCTACAGAAATACTAAGTGGAGACAGGGAAGGACTAGGCAGAGAGACACATGGATTCTTGACAGGTGGATATGCCAGTTTCCCTTGTTACTGGCTTGTCTCAACTGAGATGGGACAAACTCTTATTTATCAAAAGACACTTCTGTCTGGATCACCTGCTGCTAAGTTCCTTAATATCTGAGCACCTAAAGAGCTGGAGGAAATGAACAAGGGAAAACAGGAGGAGGAGGTTGGCTTCCTGATGTCAGGCCTTCAGCTCACCTAGCTATGCGAAACCAACAGTACCACAGCAGGTGATGACATCTTTCTTGGTCATAGCTGAAAGTGACCAATTGCTCTAGAGGTGCTTGTATCCAAAGCCATAGATAATAGTACCTTCTGTGTATAAAGTAGAGGCAGTGAGGAGCTGTAAATACACGCTACCTGAGTCCTCAGGGCTTAAGCAGGTATTTTATGGCTCACTCACTTTAGTGCAACTCTGCCCAGGACAAGGAGGTTCTGTTTCTGCTGTGTAGAGACTCCAGTACAAGAAAATCTTTGGTCATTCTCTCACTGCTTTCACCTCGGCAGCTATTTTCAGACCAAAAATTGTGCATAAATTGTTTTACCCTCAAAGCAAGAGGTGGCAGTTTTGCCAAAATCAACAGCGGGTTTCAAAGCCTTCCAGGTTCCCTAGAACACAAAGGCTGACTCAGAGCCATGACTCACCATCAGGAAGCAGCAAGCTGGGGACCTCCTTATCTGCTTTCATATCTGGGGTGTGGGAATCAACATCAGGGTGGGGCGGGGTGGGGTGCATGTTGATGGAGGAGTAGAAGAAAGGTTAAATATTATGGCAGCTTCCACTTCTTTGGAAAAAGACTGGAAAACATTCATCCTTTCTATGTCCTTCCTTACTGGTAGCTAGAATTGTTTTCATAGAGGAAGCATGTGAGCGCTGCAGACCCATTGACAGTTGTACAGTACATCAGTGCCCGGGTGAATTATTTATGTGCATAGCAGCAGATTAATTTTCAAAGTTTTACATGTGATGAGAGTAATTTCAAGCATGCAGGGAATTGTCAGTGCTAACTTCATCATGACTCCAGGCTCTGTCAGTCTGCTCTGCCTGGCTCCATTTGCTGTCAGTGCATCTTCCTCCTCACATGCAACCATGCTGACATAGCAGGTGACTTGTGGATGAGATTGTGTAGGGCTTTTGCACCCCACTTCTAAAACACAGCTTTTTTGCCTGGATAGCAAAACCAGAACTTTCAATGGGGCTTTGTAAAAGCAAAAAGGTGCTCCAGGGCCTGGGATATTAACAGTGAATAATAAGGTACAGCATCTCTCTTGGCAAAACCTGTTGACGGATGCAGAGTGCTTCCTGCCTTCAGGTCTGTCTGCGCTTTGTGCTCCTTTCAGTCCTTCCCTGCTTTGAGAGTAAATAACTACTTTAAGCTTGAACATATTTCACGGTTTTTCCTTTCACTTCTAATGCTAGACAGTATCACCCAATTATTTCATTGCTATCATAGTTACTGGCTTCCTGACAAATTGACTGGTGACTGATCAGACCTCTGCCCAGCAGCAGATGTTCTTGCATTGCTCTTTAGTGGGTTGTGCATCTCCTCCCTCCTATCTCTACTAAATGAAGGGTTTTTCTGACCTCACTGCTTATGGCTCAGGATGGATGACCCTAGCTCTCTCAGTATGCCCTGAATTAACAATGAGACTCAGGTTGCTTTTCAGACTGGCTTGTGTTTCTCTTGCTGGGAGCTTCCCACGCACCTGCCTCTTCTCAGATCCTTTTGCTAACTGGGTCATGCCTCAGACCTGTTGCTAGTCTCTGCACAGGCTGCGCTTTCCCTTTCTTGCTTTCTCTGTCTCATGTAGAAGCATGTGCTTAGGGTAAGAGAGGATGGTGAATAAAAAAAACCAACCACAAAGCAACCTTTCTTCCTTTGGCTGGGACCCAAGAAGACAGATGTTCCTAGGAAATGGCTGCTGTAGGGCAATCTCAACGAGTAACTGCAGCTCATGCAGGCACACCCAAACAGGCTCATAATGAATTTTGCTCGAGCAGCAACTGAGCCCTGGCCCTGTATGTCTAGCTCAGGCTGCCACACATACTCTGCTGCTGGGGTTGGGGTCGGTTCTCATGCAACAGCCCCTCATTCCCCAGACGTGCTGAGATGGAGATGGGCCCTTGAGCACCCTCTGGGGCAGCTGCTCCCTTGTCTCCCCCTGCCAAGAAAGCTGGCTGATCCTGCCAGAGAAAATGGAAAGGAAAAATAGGAGACGAAATATCTGCTTTTCATATGGGGCTCGGTTCAGCACTGTGCGGTGCTTTGTGCAGCTATTTACACTGGGACAAGCAGTAAAGGATTTGCTGTGGTTGTGTTAGTAGGGTTTGATTACATTTGGGAGTGGTGCAAATGGCTTCATGGATGAAAGGGAATGGTGACTTGGCTCACAGCAAAGTAGACTTTAAACTGTATCATCTGTGCTTTCCCTCACACATCAGTTTTGGTTTGACAATACTAGAATTACCTGCTCATCTCCATTTAGTGTGCATAAGTGTAGGTGAGAATTTTAAGTTTACTTGTACATATGTGCCTGAAATCTCACCTCTATAGAAGTATTTGTAGAATAAAAGCACATGCTTTCTAATGTAAACTTAATTTTGTTAGCACCCCAGGCAAGACACTGTCATGCCCTGTCCCAAGTATCAGGAATCCCAACTGTGTGATTGACTCCATTATGCCTGTAGCAAGAAATACTGTACACTACTGTCTTTTCCCATCTTTGAAATCAGTTTTGCCAAAAGGATATCATGTTCATAGGAGTCCTCTTGGGAGCAAAAAGAAATATACATTTTAAGAAATTCAGTAACTTGCTAGATTTTTTGCAGCTCTCCCAGACATTTCTCTCTTCAAGTCCTGTTTCTTCCTTTTCTTAATCCTTTGTTGAAGGTTCTAATCCTGTGTTTATATCGCTGTCTGTTGCCATGGAAATAACTGATGTTGCGAACTAAGCTAGAAGCTTCCTTGATGGATAAAGGAAAGGGCTGTTCCTTGCAATTGTTTCATCTGTGTGAAAATGAAAAGCGTCTAGATGGATATATCTTCAAAGGTCAAAAATTTTAATTTGTCTACTGTAATGTGAAGGAATTGAGGTCCTTTCAGTAGCATCAACACCTATCTCTCTCCAAACAGCACGTCTAACAGTGTTAGACTCCATCCTGCTTTCCCAACCTTGCTTTAGTTCTGCCTTGAAGGGACAAAAGCATGGGTCAAGCTTTCTGCTCATCAAAGCTTTGCTTTTGCTATTGCTACTGCAAACACTTGTCTGTTAGTAAGCCACCTAAAAAAGTCAATACTCCTTTCAGAAAGAGCTTATATGGTCAGTACCTTGTCGATAACTTATTGCTGACTCAGGATTTGAATAGGGGATATTCTCTGCCAGTGAATGTGAGGGGTGACCTTCCTAGCCCTGGGGCCCTCATGCTTGCTTGCTTCTGAAGGTCCTTGTTTCTGCATACTGTTGTGCCACTGCCTTGCCCACACCTTTTAAAGTCAAAATGTAAAGCCAGTGTCTTTAGTTTGTCTTTATGCTCTGTTTGAGACATGTCACAGAAATCAACCTCATAATTTAGACAAAAAACAGCCATAGAAGGGAAACCACAGTGGCACTTATATTTAAAGCTTCCTAATGCCACATCTCCCTTATATTTTTACTGGAAGTGTTGAAATGGTATCACTTCCCCGCCCTCCCTTCACCCCAAGCCCTGCATTCAGCTTATGGAAAATGTTAATTTTATTTAGGAGTTTTATTAACTCACAGTTCCATTGTAGAGAAAAACAAAGTAAGTTATAATAGAAAATGCAAATATAAGAGGAAGCTTCAGGCCCTTGGAAAGCCTGCTTTACATCCACTCCACTCACGTGGTATGGAAACCATGGTCACCTTTGGGTAGAACAATCTCTAATTCAGCAGGTCCTTAATGAAATACGGCAGTAGTAGCTGATTTTGCAGTCTCTGCTCTACTAATTTTGGATAATCCCTGTCACCAAAAAATAAACCAAGCCCATCCTGGTGGCACGTGTAGTTGTGGTTAACCCTTTATCTCACTGGTCCTTGAAGCATCATTTCATGAACTTTTCTTCTTCCCTCCTTCTCCCTGGTCTTTCCTGAGTTCTATGCCATATCCTTTCCCTCAACTGTCAAACAAAGCTGAACAGTCTGCTCTCCTACCTCAATTCTTCATTTCCTTTTTTTTTTTTTTAAAAAAAACCAACCCCAACACTGTGGGATCAATGATGTGCCTTCAAAATAGTTCAACTGCACAACTCAAGATTTATTACAAGAAACATTCTTGGATATAAACTTTATAGCCATTTTGGGGAGCATGTAAATATCCTGTATGTGGGTAAACTGAAGTATAGAAAATTTTTTTCAAGGTCAAAAATAATTCAAAAGCAACATAAGCAATAAAAAGAAAAAATCCCACACTAAGATGAACTTCTCCATATAATAGTCCCAGGTTCAACTTTCATTCTAAAATATTCTGCATTGTAGCAACATGGCGTTTGTGATGTGGAAAGAATAAGGGAAACAAGCAACCTGATCCTTTGAAAACTGTTAAATAAAAAAATAGTGTTGCACTTTGGATGCTCATGATTATCTGTTTGGATGTTCCTTTTTTGTTTTTATCTTTATTGCACTGTGTAATTTCATCAGCCTTTAAAATTGGATAATGAATATATTTGAGTCAATGTCCCCATAGGACTTTGGCCAGACTTCAGTCTTGGGTGCTATTTTTTGGGGTCTGGGACAGCAAAGCACCTGGAGCTACAGTAAGCCAGGGGCAGGGTGTTGTCCTAAATTTGCAAGCACTTTGTTGTTCCAAGCACATGCATGCACATACTTTTTTTTTTTTTCTCTAAGTCCTGGGATTCCTACCTGTGAAAATACTTACCTGTGTGGCATCAGATATTTGGGTAATGACAACCTTGACAGAAGCCGAACAATCTCGAAATTTTCACAACAACCCATTTTTTTCTTAGTCTTTGCCTCGCATTTGTGTCAGGATTAGGAAAAGGAACTAAAATTGTGGGAGAGGAGGGATGGGAGGAAAGTGGAAGTGACAACAGTAATGGGAAGATATGTGAGATGCTTCCGGTCCAGTTGTTTCAGGTTGCACCCAGAAGCCTGTCCTTCTGCAGAGCTGGACACTATTTTGCTGTAGCATTTGTATCCACAACCATATTGACCTTGAAATATCCGGATGTCTCCATGTTTTGTGTGTTGATTGTGCAAAAACAAATTGATGGTGTTGGAAAACACTTGTGTTAGCACATGCTAGAGAGTAACAGTTGCTTTCTGTAACTTTAAGTAATTGCAACCTCTTTGCAATGTGCATGTGTTTCATTTGTTGGTTGTTTTTTTAGTATTATTATTATTTTTAGAGTACTGACCTCTTCAGAAGTGGCACCATGTCAGGATCCACACATTCCTCATTTGATTATCAGCCACCAATTTTTTTTTTCAGGAAGTTTTTTGCCAGCTATGTCATAGAGAGAAATCTGCTCTGACATGATAAAAAATTAGCCTGAACAGCAGCAAGTGTAAGTGACGAGAAGCAGAGCCAGCTCGTCTCCAGCTCACCTTCCTGTTTTCCTCGTTAATACTGATTTTTGGGTAATGTCTGACTCCAAAGCAACTTGAAAACATCACAGTAGTGAACAAATCCAACAAGGCCAGGTTTGAGTCTAGTTCTGCGTCTAGGGAGGGACAGATTTGTCCTTTCAAAACCTGAGGTAAGTACAGAATGAGGCTATGACTCTGCCTGTCTGGTCCTAATGATCTCCTGTAAAGAAAACAGATGTTGAATACAGATTTTCTTGGAAGCATAATATAACAGTAATTTAACAGGCTGGAGTTTAGTTATAGCACGCTGACCTTTAGCAGGCTTCTCATAATTTCTTGTAACTTTCTGGTTACAAACTTGCTTGGAAAAAACTACAAACCCTTTCATCTCCAATTTTGAACTGAATACCTTTAAATTATTGCAAAAATAAAGTTTTCTGGATTTTTTTTTTCTTTTTTAGAGCCAGTTTCCTAAGGAGTTACAAGAAAAACAGAAGTAAATATTCACCAGAATAATTAAAGCCAGTGTTTAAATAGGTAAGGGCAGAAGTCCTGTAAAAATATGCAACTGGAAGCAAAAATGGAGAGGAAAAAAATATATATTGCAGACCATAAAGTGAAATAGCTACCTCTGCTTGAAAAGCTCTGGCAGGATTGTGCCTTACTCAAGGAGAGACAGGAGGAGTCCTGCCTTCTGCTTCCTGGGCAGATTTAACATTGTCTTCTCATGGAGCTCAGTCCTACCCTGTCGTCCCTCATCTACCACAAAAGTTGGTGTCCTGTTCTTTGACTAGTTGGCTTTTCACATTTAACATTTGGGGCCTTATTCCTCTGTTGGGGCTGTCTGTAATGTAAGAGTGAAGTTTGAAACTGTGCAGACAGGAATCAGTTTCAGCAAGCAGTGGAGAGCGGCTTTTTCCTGTGACTTTGGACATTACCAAGGTTCTGCTTGAACTCAACCTGGAGCAGGAATTGAGTCGTGGGCAGCGACCAGTGTGTTTTCCCGCAGTCTGTTGGTACTGGCCTTAAATAGGATTTCTTCTCTTCAGAATTTATTAGTAAACACTTCAACTATTTTTCATTTCCAGAATCGTTAAATATTTAACATAGGATAAATATTTTTAAATGCCTTTCATGTGGATCGAAGTTACTGTGCAATTCTTTAATCATCTGGGGTTTCACACTGAATCGATGCAGGACAAAGTTTTGTCCTGGCTGCCCCGATTTCAATTTTAAATTCCCCTGGGAGCTTTAATTAATATTCTTCTAAGCAGGGAGGTGAGAAAATGTATTTCTTAATCCTTCTCCCTTTAAAGTCAAAGGAAAACCTTTGTTTAATTTCAGTGGATAAGATGCACCATGCTGTTTGGCAAAACATGCTTTCAGTGGGCACCAGAGGAGCACTTGGCCTCTATGACAGCTGGACTCTTTTATTACCAGGGGCATAACTTGCTCCTTCAGGAGCACTGCTCCTTGGCAGTGCTAGCTGAGGACATGGTAAGGGCAGTAATTCATTGTTTTGTAAATTGTTCTGTGCCGAGGCTTATAAAAGGTGCTCAGCTCTTCAAGCCTGGGTCAGTTTACCACACAAGTACCCGGAGGTGATAGGAGGCTGAAAAAGGTGATTTTTAACTTCCTATGCTTTCAGCAGTGACTTCCAACCCTGGCTTACGAAGCAGAGAAGAAAAGAATTTGAGGAATGTACTCAGTGGCTTTTGAGCAAAAACCCAGCTTCTTTCAATGAAAGTAACCAAGTAACACAGGAACTCTCAGCTTTACCCTTCCCTGCCAGTGCAGGCGATGGGAAAAGGCTGACTGAGCAGGTGCTTTCCATTCCTGGAGACCTCCCTCATCAGCACGAGTCTTCAGCAGTACTGTAAGAACATGGGTATCCATTCCACTTCAAAGGGGATGTAATCTGCTTTCTTAAGTTTGAAACGTGTTGAAGCATCAACTAGCACTTTGCATTCATTTTGTGTTGCTACTGAAATTTTTGGGCATATAGGAGTAACAGTTAATGTTGTACAGAAATGCTGAGTAGGCTGCAAGCTGTTGCAAGAGGAGCTGCTGCGTGCACTGTTTCTGGGAGAGGAGCCTGAAATAGGAGGGCTGCCGCTGTGCTGGCACAACTTGCTTGCACTGCTGTGTGATACGACTTTGAGATACTTTCTGAGAGCATAGTGAGCTCCTTGAGCCCTGACTATCACGCTCCTGGTCATGTACCACTAAGATATTTACTCTCTTTTGGGAAAATAAGCAAAAACTCCTGTGTTCTGCTGTATTTCATCTTTGCCATGATTCCAGATGTGAAAGCGTTCAAGGTGTCAGGCTTGGTAGCATGTGAATGCAATAATTTCTATTCTGAATTACAACAAAGATCCAGGATCCTGTCTATATCTGTGACCTGTTCCAAAGGCTTGACAAAATGTGACACACAGGATGTGCACAGTGTCTCACTAGTCCTGTTCAGCCCCAGCATCTGCTGGGACCAGAGACTTCCTGATCACCTGGCTGCATCCTTGTGATCATGTGGTTGCATCCTTGTGCTATGTCTTGCTTCTATTCAACCTCATGTTTGCTTTGAGGGTTGATCTGCCCATTTGCAGCTTCAAAAAATCAATCAAACCACCAACCCCTTAACTTAGAGGAATTAGTGATAAAATCCTCTTCCTTTAAGAGATCCTGCTGGGTACATTGATGCCTCTCTTCTGCCTCTGCACCCAGCAGGCCAAGGTGATGGGATTATTCTACTCCTGGCACTTTTGTCCAATTCTTGTCCCCTAGACTCTGAAACGCTAGGGAAGAGAAGGCTTAGGGAGATCTAACAATCTTCCAACACTTCAAAGGTAATCGTAGAGAAGATGAGGACACCCTTTTCATGGATGCCACGTGCATTCAGGAGGCATAGTGACAGGACAAGAGGCAGTGGGCACAAGTTGCTTCACAGGAAATTTTGTCTGGATATCAGAAGAACATTCTTTGCCATAGAAAAGACAGATTTTGGAACAGATTTCTTAGAAGAGATGGACTCTCATATGAAATATTCAAGATTCAGCTTCATAGGGCCAGATAATCCAACTGAAGGCCACATTTTCCTAGGTGTTTTTATGATCCACCTCCACAAGCTTCTGTAAACCATGCAAACCTGTCACTGGAAAAGGTTGAGGTCATAGTACTCTGAAAATACTACAATTTGGATCATTGAGCACTTGTAGTGTATGACTGTCACTGGTTTCTTCCAGACCATAAACTGAACCCCCTCCCCCCACCCCAAAACTAGCAAACCCCAAACCTTTTCCAATTCAAATCAAATGGCCTTCCTGGGTTCCAGTCATTTTTCAGCTCATGTTGCACAGCAGATGCAGATTTGCTATAGGATAAGCATCAGCTCTTCTCTGAAAATTTCACCGGTGTGTTCATCCCTTCTTGCTTTTATTTTGAACTTCAGTGTTTGAGGTGGATTACCTTCATGGGCTTGAAAGAGAAGCCAATGGCACCGAAACCTACTCTGGCCTTAGGCATGCAGTGTGAGATGAACAAATTATTTCTCCCTTGTACTCTCTAATTGCAATCCGAATTGTGATAGGATAAAGGATAATGGTTTTAAAGTAAGAGGGTAAATGTAGCCTAGATGTAAGGAAGAAATTTTTACGATAAGAGTGGTGACACAGTGGTCCAGGTTGCCCAGAGAGGTGGTAGATGCCCCATCACTAGAAACATTTAAGGTCAGGCTGGATGGGGTTCTGAGCAACCTGATTTAGTTGAAGAGGTCCCTGCTCACTGCAGGGGGCGTTGGACAGGTCCCTTCCAACCCAAAGCATTGCTATGATTCTATGGAATGCTGGGGGCTGTCTGCAGTGGAGAATGGCATGGAATAACATGGGAGTTTATGTTTATTTAAGAACTTTTAAGCACTTCATTTTTAAATCTTAAGATGTAGAAAAAATAGACCAACAATTGAAAAGCAAACACTTCAGTAGCTCAAGTGAAATTGCCATGCTGCTGGAAATACATGGGGGTGGGAATGCTGCATAGTATTGAGGGGGGTGAATTTGCGTTGGCAACATGGGCACCCTTGTATGGACATTTCCATGTGCAAGGGTGGTAAGCTAGAAAATGGGGGGAAATTAATTCTGTGTAAATTGGAAAATATTTATTCTAGCAGAACTGGGAATGCATCAGGCTGATGTGAGCTTGAGGTGTAGAATAATGCCAGATATACTAAGTACATTTGCTTAAACTAGAGAATTTGTTACAAACAGCCATACATACTCTACCTACATCTACACTTTTACAGAGCTAGTGCTTCTTTGGTCACAGTCTGAGCTTAGCAAGATTTTCACTGCTCAGAAAGGAAATCTGATTCCATAAAAAAATTAGCCTGAGTTAAAAACTTTACATTGTGATCAGACCTTGGAAACAGTTGTTCCCATTAGAC
>WEIS01077915.1:0-13977 GCA_013389965.1 Todus mexicanus | reverse complement strand
GTGGCCCGTCCCTTGGTTTCTCAGGATCCTGGTAGTCTTCCCTACCATGTTTCTATTTACTGGGGTCTTCACTGTTCCTCCGTGTGGACGTGTACAGTTTTGACTTCTTTTTTCAGTTCCTGAGTTTGTTCTGGTTCAGGAGAAGTAACTCCAGTGCTTTTGGTGCTTCTGCTTTTGCTGCAGGGCGTATCAGATACGGCGTTCGCAGAACTAATCCATAAGTCAGGTTATGAAAAGGTCAGTCTTCACTTCTGCCTCCCGGCGAGGTGGGACAGACAAGTGGAAATAAGCCCGGCTGTGTGCAAAACCACGGCCGTAACGATCTCAAAACCCTCTTCCCTGGGATGTTGGTCATGCGGCCGCTTGGATGGTGCGTGTCCAGACATTACCATTCAGATGCCAGGTCTGGTTTGCAGTTGATTTCTGGGCCAATTTCTTGAAATATTGTTGTGTGTGTGCCCCAAACTAGGGGCTCAGAGGGTGGAGCTTGGAGCCTGCCTTCCAGCATCTGCTGCTGCTGTTGTTTTTGTTCAACCACTTCTCCTTCACAGCTTTATTTGACACATTTTTCCTTTTTTTTTTTTTGAGGGATATTTTCACGCCAGTGGAAAGAATTCCTGGGCGATGGTATTACAAAGGCCTTTTGCTGGTTTTTCTCAGAATCTAGTCATGTTCCAGAGTTTTCTAGAAGCGCCCGCCTGAACCTGTGCTCTCCAGTGAGCTCCTGATGCTCGGACAGTGAGCCCACCAGCAGCCGCGTGCGGTCCGGCTGGGCGGCTTTCCATGGGTCACATCGTGGTAATCCGGGGCCCTTGAGCACACGCTCAGCTCTCTGTGGTGTTTCCACAAGTACACGCAAGTGGTTCTTTCCTTTAGTGCTCGCTCTACATAAATATTTACACTGCGAAGTCAGAGGCTTTGCTCCGACTTGATCTTGGAAATCAGACGGGTTTTATGAAGCCAGCGTTCTTGACGAGAGTTACCCGGCAGCGAACAGGGCGCGGGCACAGCAGGGGCAGGAGGCCTCGCTCAACAGCCGTCCCCTCACACATCCACGTCCCCGTCTCAGGAGTCCTTTCCTGGCACTGCTAGGGAAGAGGAAAGCATTTTATTTTGCCAGTTGGAACAGGAAGGTAGAGCTCCATGACCGAGCGGTGGACAGCAGCATGAGCACCCATCAAAGCAAACCAACATGTTGGGGACCCATCAAAGGGTGTCCCCTGGGACAGAGGAGCTCTTCAGTGAGGACAGTGCAGAAAGGAGGCACGGTAGCCTCCCTTTGTGGGGAAAACGAGATAGTTGAGCTTCTACTGGGTAACAAACTGCCTTGTACCTGCTGTTGGTTGATACCTAATGAGTGATCAGTTGTGGTGTATGGCAAAGGTGGAGCTGGAGCAGAGCAGGCCAGGGAGCAGTTTGGAGACACAAAGAGACTCTTGCCATGAGGTTTCTAGCTGAGGTCTGTAAAACCACGCATGTAATTCTTTAAATGTTTTCTCGATCCCCACAAAACCCACCAAGGCTTCAGCCAAGCGGCAGCGCTGCCTGCAGCGGGAGGCTCCAGAGCTCCCTGCGGAGCCTGGTGCCCGATAACCCCGGGAGGGCAGGACTGGGCGAGGAGCTCTGCTCCGCGGTGGATTTGGGGTGATCTGGCTGAACTGTTGCTCCAAGCTCAAGATGGAAAGTCAAAGTCTATTTTATTCTTGAAAGCGTCAAAGATTTGGAAAGCAGATAAAACCTTCTGCTCCTCTCGTCAGATGGCTCTGTGCCTCCTTGGCAGTCACTGGCACCTTGGTTTAGATGGTGAAACAAGGCAGAGTGCGGGGAAGAAGCAGCAGAAGTTTTCAGAAGTTACTGAGGCACCTTTAAAAGCCATTTCCCATGAAGTGCATCCCGGGTCTGGGTGAAGAGCTGCTTACATTAGCACATCTTTTGTAGGACTGGAAGACAAGTTTTGCCTTTAAAAGCGTTTCCCCTCATAGGTGTGGTACCTTCTACATTGCAGATGCGCTGGGTGAGCTGCAGCTCCGTTGCGCAGGAGCCTTTTATTGCGTCCTTGTCGGTGATTTTAGTCCAGAAGGGCGGGAGAAAAAGAGCAGACATTTCCACTGAAAGTGAAACAGAACAAAAGGAGTCGTTGGACGTCCTGAAATTACCTCTTTCTTTATCAGAACCACATGGGCAGGAGGCAGGAAGCTGACATCTTCAGGTCCTTCTCCACTGCTTCAGCAGAGGGTTGAAACCGCGTCCAAGGCAGAGAATTTAATCCGAGCCAATTGCTTTTGTTGGCCTGCGGAGCGGAGAGATGGTCTGTGTTAACACACAACATGTTTCTGGAAATTGTCTGAGGTTAGAATAAATCAGTTTGGGATTACACGATGTATCCCTATTTATAACAAGAGCACTTCAAATGAAGAAATCGCAAATATAGCAGCAATTTGTATTAGCGCACAGGAGGAGTTTGTGTGGGCTTGAACTGTGCGCGCGGAGGGTGAGCGGCCGCGTGTACTTTGTCGAGGTTTTCCATTCGCATGCCTTGTACGGACAACTTGCACGTTTTAGAAAATGTGACCTTTTCTTCGTTCCGCGGCGCATTTCTGAGCCGCCTCTCAGCCCGGTCGTGCTCGGTTACAGCTGCTTAGGGCTACTTGCAAAGTATTAGCTCACGGCTGCTGATGGCAAATCTCTTGGATCTGTAGGAAAGGTGATGTGGCTGGGAAAGAGGGGATGTGAGAGTGGACGAGCCCGAGTCAGACCAAGGGAAGCGTAGTCAGCACCTCGCTGCGGTGCGAGGGTTACGCTCCAGCCCAACACACACACACACACCCCTTCAGCGCTGCCGAGGTGGCTTCTGCCGCCGAGCTTTGGGACGACCAGGGAGAGATACCAATGGAGGGAACACCAAGGATGCTAAAGGCTCCTGGGCTGAGCGAGGGGCCCTGCTGAGCTCCCGGAGGGTCCTGGGTGGCTGCAGGGACTGACTCCATCACTTCATGAAGTTCAGCTGAGCTCACGTAACTCAGTGACTAAACCCGCTCCTGTGTTAGGCTGCTCCTTCGCAGACCGGCTTCCCACGTACAACCAGTAGTAACAACGTCCTTTTCATCCCTTTTTATCCATTTCCCAGGCCTGAGCGGGTCAGGAGCGAGGAGCTAGCATCTTTCAGCAGCCTTGCACTCCCTTCAGACAGAGGGGCTGGAAGTAATGTCCCTCTTGCAGACGATGAAATATCATCTGTGGAAAATCTGTCTGAGCTTTAATTACAAAAATCTGCGTGATGCACAAGATGACACTGGATTTGGCAGCGTTGTCACAGAAATGTTAAGCTAGGAAAAGCATCTGGGAATGGAAATATTTTTAGAGCGGTTCTGTAAACAGCAAAAAAACCCCAACAACCCACCAACAAAAAGAGCAGTAATTAAAACAAGGCCAGCAGCGAGGTCTACTGACTGTTGCTCTGCGAGAAGCCAGCGAAGCAGGCCCAGAATTAGAGGCCCTTGCTTTGATGGAAAGGCACTCAAAACAATTTTAACGTGTTTCGTTTGTTTTGTCTTATTATTTCTGATTCTTAAATTGAATTAGCTCATATCCTAGCAGACCTGCGGTGCTGCACGAGCCAGTCAGTGCCTGTGGGTCGCTTTGCTGGTCGTGTGGCGTGTGTGCCACCACTGCTGTGTAGCTCACCAGCACCATACAGCCCGCGATGCCACTGCTTCTACCCTGTGCATATGTCTCTTGGCAGAGAAAACCTTCTGGTTCCCATTACCCGTAGTGGTCTGGAATGTACCCGCGATGGCTGAGACAGGAGCGAGCTCCAGGCCCTTCATCGTCGTGTGCAATCGTGGAACGGGGAGGCTCAGATGGGGTTGCTGGTCTTGAAGAGTACATTCTCCAGCAAATGAGCTGTACTAAAAGAACCTCAAAAAGGAAAGAAAATGCTCTCCAAGACCCCTGTGCTCTCGCTGCTTCACCTGCTACATTCTCTTAGTTGTCCGCAAACACCGATGATTAAGATTTGCATAAGGGTTCTGGCACTTAGTTGTGCTTAAACACCTTGGCCAAGGCGGACGCGCTGGAACCAAACCTTTTGTCCTTTTAGCTGCCGTTCACACCCTACTGGAGCTGCTCGTGGTGGCTGAGCGTTGCCATGGCCCGTGTCGAGTGCCCAAAGTTTCCTCTGCCATTCAGGAACAAAATGCTCCATCACCGTAGGGCTGCCACGGGGTCTGGGCTGGGTTCTGCGCCACCCAGGGGGACACTGATTATCTCCTGTGCAGAAATAACATTTCTGGGCAGTCTGCCGTACCCAGCCTTGCCGCATTCCCGTCTGCTTAAATTTCGTATGGGAAAGAAGACGCCGGACTTCAGTTTTTCCCCCCTCTAAAAAGTTGCCTTTTAGAGGTAGGCAAGGAGGGTGGCTATTTTGAGTGCACGTCCCTGCGAGTAACTGCATCCTGGGAGGTTATTTTAGACGTAAGATGCGTTGGCTCCTTCCACACTGGCCCAGTGCTTTTTCCCATCTGAAGGAATGTTTTGGCAGCCACTAGCACTGTTTTACTTCTCTTTTTTTAAGAAAAAAATAAAAATCCCACTCCAACAAGCAGGTTATTTATGGGTATTTTTGAATATATGTTATTAAACACTCTAATATATCAGAATATTTTAAAATGACCACCCATCTCTGCTAGAGCTGGAGCAGTGCAGCTCTGACCTGTAACTTTTCAGGAACGTCGAGTATTTCTGTAGTTTCCTTCCAAATGGGCTGAAGGAAACTATGTCAGCACAACTAACATAAACTGATGCTCCTCGCTCAAGCCATGTGTCGGGGAGAGCAACCCTTCCACCCTGTTAAGTCATTTTTTTTATTTCCCCAAATGTCGAGTTAATTAGAGGCACACAATGGGAAGTTAGTTTTTAGAAGCCTGAAATGAGAGAGAGCTCCTCAGCTCTAA
Organism: Todus mexicanus; assembly: GCA_013389965.1. NCBI lineage: Eukaryota > Metazoa > Chordata > Aves > Coraciiformes > Todidae > Todus > Todus mexicanus. The sequence goes on along the minus strand of WEIS01077915.1, from coordinate 9,025 downwards.
GTCAAGGCTTATTTTTTTGCCTTTTATTTTCCTCCTGTGCCAAATATTGGGTTTGCACTAATATACAAGAGAGTCTTAATCAAATTACTTGTGGTATTTATTTTTTTTTGCTTATAGAAAATATTCCTTGGAGTACTCGGCCGGGTGCTGGCAGAGGAACACTGACGCCCACCCATGGCAAGGCGCCTCCACACGCGAGTTCAGCAGACCCGACCTCGCTTGGGATTCAGAGACCCGGTTAAAAACGGAGCCTTTGCCTAGCGTGTGCTTTCCAGGCTCGCCGGCGTAGCCAGGCTCTCGAGGCTGCTGAGGGCACTGCAATTACCTGAAGTGTTAGTTTGCGGAGCGATGTTTTCCATTAGGGATATTTTTAGCTTTCCTTATAAGAAAGATTCCTCGGAGTCAGCACATTAGTTTATTCTGGAGTTTGAAAAGTAGGTCAGAAACGTGTGAGCCCACAACTCATCGTACCCTTCTGCTTATGGAAACCAGCTCTGGGTTTCCAGCCCAGACAGTGGCTGGGTTTTAGCCACGTCGCACCCACACAGCTTTGATGTGCAGCTTGTTGTTGTGTTTCATGCACAATTGTGTCTCCTAAGAGGAAGAACAGACTTTTTAAAGGCCACTTTCCCAATTCCCCCTAAGGGACACCTCTCTTTGGAGCAGCCTCTGAGAGGCTCACGGATTAAGGAGTAGGTCAGCTAGCTTAGGAGAGGGGACTTTAATCACTTGGAGGCATGTAATTACCCTAGGGTGGCTTATAGCTGCCAGAGTCTGTGAATCCCGCTCCAGAAAGTCCTTCCCTGCTTTGTTTTCTAGCTCGGTTTCTCCTGGATACATGAGGTCAGCAGTCCCAAAGAGCTGCAGCCTAGTAAAAAAAGCAGAAGGCAAAGTCTGCCCGCTTGCTGGCTGCAAGGTGCACACGCCTCCAGCTGGACATCGCTTCTGCTGCTGAGCCTGCCGAGAAGTTCTGGATTATCGGAAGAGAGCAGGGAGGAGAAGGCTGCTTTAAGGCTGATTAATGATAGCAAGCTTGTAAAGAGAAGATAGGCCACATGTTGGGTCACAAGATCTGTTTTCTGCCGTAGCCTCGGCAAAAACCTCCTGTTTTCTGACTGCTTGAAATCCTCCGGGCAGGAAAGCGCCTTGCGCAAGGCCACACAGAAACGCTGTGGCATGGCCAGGAACACCAGTCGGGAATCTCAATTCCCAGTCCCGCCTGCAATTCTTAGGCTGAAATCAGCATTCCCTTCAGTGTGTCACCGTATGGTCCGGCTCTGCTGCTCCCAGCAGTAGCTACTCGCAGGGTGGACAAGCCCATGTGTCCTGACTTTAGTGCAAACATCTCCCAGTCCCAGCACGGAGCTGGGGGGGTGTTACACCTGCTGGAAGTGCAGACATACAGGATGCATCTTAAAACATCTCTCTGTAAATGTCCCCAGAAGAACTGATAGTACCTGCTGAGCCTTGCCCTGTGTGATTGATTTATTCTGCACCGCATGGAGCCAGAAAATTAGTTTTCCATATCGTTAAGTTACAGGAAAACCTGAATACACCCGAGTGCAATTGTGGCTGGGTAGTAATTAAGCTGAACTAGCTGTGACATTGCACCTGCACTGACTGGTTTGGAAATGCCGAGAATTTCAGCAATAATGCAGTGCAAGAAGCCTGCTTGCTCACATGGGCACCCTTGGGAGAGGAAAGGGCTGATGCTTGTTAGGAAATGTGACGGATCTCAGCCTCCCTCCCGGTGGTGCTGCAGAGCACCATGCCCCAGTTCTACGTTCTCCTTACAGTGCTCTGTGTGCGCAGCGTTTGCCCTGGCCCCCTGCAAGAGACTCGCCCACGCACCGTTATTTTTGTGATGAACGTTCTGTCCCTTTGCCTCGTAGCCTTGAACTCGTGTGCCCTGAACAACGGCGGCTGCGAACACGACTGTGTGCAGGTGACGCTGGCACAGCACCGGTGCCAGTGCCGGCACAACTACCAGCTGCGGGAAGACGGCAAACGCTGCGTCCGTAAGTCCCCTGGAGCACGCACGGGGAGCTGGGGAGGCAGAGCTTGGCTTTGGCTTTTTTGGAGGAGGATCTGGGGGAGGAATAGGGACTATGCACTGGCACGCTCAGATGTCACACAGGTCAGACTGGGGCGGGGTGTGTGTGCTGTCTCTCCAGCAAAAACTCTGCACGCTATGTTGTTGTGGATGTGCTCTGCAGCTTATTCGGAAAGGCTAGGAAGAGCTGAAGGAGCGTAGCCAACAAAAATGAAATATTCTGAAGGCACACACTGCTGGGAAAGCGAAGGAGCAGCAGTGTGGCGCAGCGGGAAGGGATCTGCTCCCTCTGCTTGCAGACAGCTTTCTGGCTGACCTGCTCCCGGCTGCAGGAGGGAGAGAGGCTGAAGGGGATAGAGAGCAGGAGTTTAATCTCCTCATTCATAGCAGTCGGCATTCATGGAGCAGGAGGAGGGAAGCCTTTAGCTGTGAAGTTGCTACGGGAAAAGGAACAACTGGGATATTAAAAATGCGGCAGTCAGTAGGATTTTGTAACATCTGTCCATGTCCTGGAGCAGGTCAGGGATTGGCAAACCTCTTGCGAGCAGCACGGGAAGGAAGCTTGCCCAGTACTTGCTCTGTTGTCTTTGGAGAGGGATGTGCCCATGCCAAGCTCCTGCTGGAAAGGTTTACTCAGATTAGCGCCTGCCTTTCGCAGGATCTCGTGCTGTATAAATCCCGCCTGGACAGAGCAGTAGGCAGAGAGCAGCAGCAGCAGAGATTTTCTGTCTGGTGGAGAATGGTCTCTCGGGGATTACAGACTCTTTTTGCTGGCCATAACTCGGTGATGCTCCATTCTCCTGTAAATACCATAAGAGCTGGGATTGGTATTTGCTAAACCTGCCTCTTCTGCTTCGCGCTGCAGTGAGGAACCCCTGCACGGACAGGAACGGGGGCTGCATGCACCGGTGCCACAACCACCGAGGGACAGCCCGCTGCGAGTGCCACCCCGGCTACCGGCTGGCGCCCGACGGCAAGGCCTGCGAAGGTGAGATCCCTGCAGCAAAGCTGCCACCCAGGAGAGCGGCCGGGTCTCACGGGGTGAGGGAGTGCCCAGTTGCAGTAACCATCAGCATCTGTGGATCTAACAGTGATTCACAAGCCTGGGGGGGCGGCTCAGCAGCGCTCAGTTGACGTCTATCCAAGAGCCCTGCTCGAGCTGCCTGGAACAACGCTCGGGTTCTGTGATCCCATTGCCTGGGAAGCTTTACGGTAATTCTGAACTCTTAGCTCTGTTTCTTTGTCAGGCTAGACCCCAGCAGGGTGCAAGAAACCGGTGAAAAACATGAAGATAGTGACAACTGTCCCTTTGAAAGAAGCATTTGTGGCTCAGCCTGCTTTGCTTATTGGCTGCTCATCTCTTGCAGATGTGAATGAATGTCTGACTGGCCTGGCCATGTGCACACACCAGTGTCTCAACACTCGCGGTTCCTTCAAGTGTACCTGTAACCCAGGCTACGAGCTGGGGGCAGATGGCAAACGATGCTACCGTGAGTACTGCACAAGGCCCCCATCTCAGGCGGGACGGGAGGTGGGTTTGCTTCAGCAGGCAAAAGCTTGTGCACGATCCTCTCTGAACAGATGGGACCAAGTTACAATGATCCTTTCTGGAGGATTTCTTAAGCAGGTTTAGGGCTGTTTTCTCTCCCACCGTGAAAAAAATCTCTCTCTGATCTTTAAAGTTACCATGAAGCTACTTTTGTGGGTTTAGGCAATTTATTTGGAGCCGTTCAGCTCCAAATAGGCCAAGTTCTGCTCTTGGGGACTTTGCTGGATGAGTTCAGTCAGCTGCAGATGCGACTGAGGAGGACTTGAGCTCGTGAAGTGACCACGTCTGCTCCCATCAAGAAAAGAAACAAACACTATTACGCAAGAACGAGCCAGATTGTCCGTACGGCTTCGTTCAGCTGACACGCATCAGCAGGGATAGTCCAGAGCAGAGCTACCAGCACTAGTAGCCCCCTTGCTGATGAGGACCACCATCGCAGTCCCAGTGCTGGCAGCTGGTGTTACGGGAAGCTGTGATGCTCCACCTGGGCAGCTGCTGCAGCTCTCCCTGCAACCCTGCCAAGGGAAGAAGAGTAAGGCTTTGCAGACCATAAATGTGTCTTCAAAGCCATCAAACTGAGAGCAGAGTGAGGAGCTGGGCTGACAACATGCTATTTAATCACGTACAGACCTTCCTTCCTAAAACACGGCTTATCTCACGCTGCATATTGTGAAAATTATCCCATGGCTCAGTTTCACGAGCAGCTCCACGTTTACCTTCAGCTGTTGGGGTGGAGCTGCACCGTAGCCAGCAAGGCTTGCAGAGGACTGCAGGTAGCCTTCCTGGAGGAAAAGTCTTTCTCCCTGCCCCTTCCAACACATTTCTGTAACCCCCTGTTTGTTCGTGCATTAGTGAGAAAAGGAAAGGCGGAGGGACTGTGTTCATGTTGTGCAATCTGGAAGAGTCTCCCACCATGGCCCAGCTCTTGTTTCTGACATTCCCAGATCCATTGGGAAGTGTCAAGCTCCCCTTCTCATCCTCCTTGGGTCTGGACACACTAAAAGACTCAAAAATGCTCTTGCAGGCAGAAGTTGTTTTCCTGAGGCCCAGGACTGAGTCAAAGCTCCGTGGTACAAGTTCCTTTGAGTCTAAGAAAGCTTAATTAACTAGACTGAAGTTTACATAAACTTTGCCAAGCTAAGAAGATCTATGGCTGCTATTGATGTTTGCGCCTACCATTTTTGACATGTCAGTAACGAACATTTCTAGCTGTAGGCATCTGGATGTTCCCCTAGTTAGCTGTGTTCCGCTGCTCCCATTTCTAGCTGGCATCAGAACAACTCTGGCAAAGACTGAGCCAACTTTTGGTTGGCAGCACATCCTGCTGCTTGTCAGGAAGGGGAGCAGTTTTGTCAGCAGTCTGGTTCATCTCAGAGATTGTCCAGAGCCTGCTCCACAAGCCTGTCCCTTAGAGGCTACATGAGGCGTTGCCTGGGATCCATTGGTTTATTTTTGTACATCGCTTCCCAGCCCAGCAGTGGCCTCTGTGCTAAACTATTTCCATCCTTTCCCCCTGAGAAGATCACTCTTCTCCTCGGCAAGGCTGTGCGCACGCACACCCGCGCAAGGAGCTCGGCTGGAAGCTGCTGTGCAGGTGCCAGCTCAAGCGTGGTGCCAAGGGAAGGCACAGTGTGTGCAGGTGTGCCCTGCGGGGCCCTAACGAGTGCACCTCTTCCAGGGATAGAAATGGAGATTGTCAACAGCTGTGAGGCCAACAACGGTGGCTGTTCCCATGCGTGCCACCACACCAGCTCGGGCCCAGTCTGCACCTGTAACTTCGGCTACCGGCTTGAAGAGGACCAGAAGACGTGCACCGGTAAGGCAAGGGAAAGGCTCCTGTCTGGGCTTTACAAGCACATCAGGTAACACTGAGGATCTCTTTGTGTTAGCTACTGTGTGTATCTGTGCTACCAACAGCTTAGCCAGGCTAGGAACAGATGCAAAGTAAAAGATACCAGATATTGCTCTACTTGAAGACATCCTCAAGCCTCAAAACCTACTTAGACAGGAGGTGTTGACTTCCAAACAAAGGAACCGTGCAGTTCTCAACCACCTCTGAACTCAACATGGGTATTTATTTGTGACAGGGTGGGTCAGAGCAAGAGTCAGTGCTAGGGCTGGAGTCACCCCCTGTTTGCAAGCACCCAAAACCTCCAACGACGATCACAAGCTGGAAATCACAGCTAACTCCCCGCAGGCCTCTAGGATCCACGATTCCTCCCTTGGCTGGGGAGCACATTAATGTAAAGCTCACTCATTTCAAGAGGAAACCAAGAATATTAGCTCAGCTTTTGGCAGTCAGATCAGTAAATCTTCCCAGAGCTAGGCACGGAGCAATTTTAACAAGCACTGTCACCGTTGCAGAGCTGGACATGGGTTAACATCCAGCGCCCTTTGTTTTTTTATTTAGATATCAATGAATGTGACGACGGTTCTCACTGTTGTCAGCAAGACTGCTACAACTACCCTGGAGGCTACGAGTGCGCCTGCTACGCTGGATACCGGCTCAGCACGGACGGTTGCGGGTGCGATGGTGAGCAGACACAGCTAGCTGGGCTCCTGCAGGCACACCAGCAGCGCTGCCGGCCTCCACCTGGGGGCATGGCCAGAGGCTCACACGGAAAAGGCTCCTCTAATTAAGGGTTTCTGTATTTTACGCAAGAAATTGTCTTACCTGGTTGCAGGCGGTCAGGCGTTTCTCCCAGCTTCTCCCAGCTCACACCCGTTCTCCTGTCAGCTCTCTGATGAGTCACCTTCTGAGCATGAAGATGGGGGGGTTGTTTCTTTTTCCTCCTGATGAGTTCTCACTAGCAGAGCTTTCCAGTAGCATTTCCCAGGCGTAAAGCCAGGCTCACCCACCTTCTCCTGCAGGATTAGTGACCCATGTCAGCTGAAACCCAGCANGTTAACATCCAGCGCCCTTTGTTTTTTTATTTAGATATCAATGAATGTGACGACGGTTCTCACTGTTGTCAGCAAGACTGCTACAACTACCCTGGAGGCTACGAGTGCGCCTGCTACGCTGGATACCGGCTCAGCACGGACGGTTGCGGGTGCGATGGTGAGCAGACACAGCTAGCTGGGCTCCTGCAGGCACACCAGCAGCGCTGCCGGCCTCCGCCTGGGGGCATGGCCAGAGGCTCACACGGAAAAGGCTCCTCTAATTAAGGGTTTCTGTATTTTACGCAAGAAATTGTCTTACCTGGTTGCAGGCGGTCAGGCGTTTCTCCCAGCTTCTCCCAGCTCACACCCGTTCTCCTGTCAGCTCTCTGATGAGTCACCTTCTGAGCATGAAGATGGGGGGGTTGTTTCTTTTTCCTCCTGATGAGTTCTCACTAGCAGAGCTTTCCAGTAGCATTTCCCAGGCGTAAAGCCAGGCTCACCCACCTTCTCCTGCAGGATTAGTGACCGATGTCAGCTGAAACCCAGCACGTGGTGTTTTGAAACCCAGGGCTCCCCAGATCCCTTGGGTAGTCTCAGTTTTTCGAATCCATGGCTTCCCAGAACTGGCAGGGAGGAGCCCCCCAGCCCACCTGCTGATCTGTGGACAGACACGTGCCTGGGTCCCTCTTCTCTACCAGGGCCCTGCTCCCATCCCACTGGAGTACCTCGTGTTTTTCAGATGTGGATGAGTGCTCTTCAAATAACGGTGGGTGTGAACACACGTGCCAGAACCAGCTGGGGTCTTTCCAGTGCGGCTGCGAGATCGGATACAAGCTGGATGACGACCGCAGGAGCTGCATTCGTAAGTGTGCAGCAGTTCCCACCGCCGGTGGTGGAAATGGCTCACACCACCGGGGGAAAGCTCTCCCTGGCAGCACCAGCCCTATTGCAGCCACAGGACACAGCACTTGCCGAAGAAGTGTAGGGAGCTTGGCACAGCTACACTAAAACCCGTCTGTAGTGCCAACTCCATGGCCACCAAGGCACCAGAACCCTTCCCACAGGGTCCTGGTTTGAGCTAGAACCCCTTGAGCCCAGCCCTCGCCCTTGACACACTCACCAGTCTCTGCAGCCTGTCCTTACAAGGAAGAATATTTATCTTTTTTTAGATGGCAGCGTCTTTATCCCACCACCAACCACACTGTTCCCCAACTTACTCTCTTAGCAGGGCAGCCAACACCCCACTCTTTATCTCCTGGCCCCAGCAGCTTCACCCAGGGCCTTGGAAAAGCTTCCTGAGGTCTGGACCCAGCATAGTAACACTCAATACCTCCTCACTCTGGCAAAATAACTGCTCCTCTGCCAGCCCCGGGGCTTTTATAGCTCCTGGAGGCCCTGCCCTGGCTCCAGGTGAGCCTGGGCTCAGCCTGATTGCCTGCTCTTTAACCCTTACCTGCCCTGCAAGGGGAGGACACCAGGAGCTGTGCCTGACTGATCCTCTTGCCACAAGGAGACCCAAGCTGCAATGCATTGCTTCACTGTGTTAGGTGAAAATTTCGAGTGAACTGGCTCTGGTCAGAAGGGCAGCAGGGCAAAGGCGGTGGGGTGAGCAGGGGCTCAGCATCCTGAGAAGCCAGAGCTGTGCGCCAAGGTTAAGATCAAAGCTTCTTCCACAGGTTTTGAAGTCACTCAGCCGCCCGTGCCCATTCTAGCCAAAACAAGGGGCAGAAATTCTAGAGGTGTCGATATAGAGAGCTCAGTGGTGCAAACAGCCCAGTCACATACACCACGTCCAGGCAGTTCTGGTTTCCCTTGCCCGTGACAGAGGTGCTGTCCCACTCCTCTCCCCTTCTCGGAGACTGTGTCTCTTTTCCCCACTGATGTTCTCATCTCCGCGGCTGCTTCCCCAGCTCTAGAGGACACTGTGGAAGCCCTGGATGGTCGGCGCCCCGTTATCCGCCCAATGCCTCACGTTGCAATCCTGCGAGACGAATTTACCCAGCTCTTTAAGGACGATTATGAAGAAGAGGAGGACGAGATGGAAGCAAGAGGAGAGCACACGCTTTCGGAGAAATTTGGTGGGCATTTTGCAGCCCTGCTTCCCCGCAGCCTGCACACGGTGGGGGTTTATGTGCCCGAACTCTCTGAGCTGCTGCCTGGGGGAGGCTTTTCACCCGCAGCTCTCTCGTTGCAGTCTGCCTGGAGCACACGTTCGGCCCCGACTGCAGCCTGACCTGCGACGACTGCCAAAACGGAGCCACCTGCAACGCGGAGGAGACCGGCTGCGACTGTCCGGCGGGATGGACTGGCCTCCTCTGCAACCAGAGTGAGTGATGCTGGAGGGCAGCGGGGCGAGAAAGCTCTTCCCAGCCCAGCTCCAGGATGCTGGGAGGCAGCTGGCTGATCCTCGCCTCTCTCTCACCCCAGCCTGCCCTGATGGCACCTTCGGGAGCAACTGCAGCCAGACCTGCCGCTGCCAGAACGGTGGCACCTGCGACCCCGCCATGGGCGCCTGCCGCTGCCCGCCCGGGGTGGCCGGC
>WEIS01077877.1:1495-16684 GCA_013389965.1 Todus mexicanus | reverse complement strand
AACAAACAAACAAGCAAAAGCAGTAGAAAACTTCAAATTAAATGCACCAGCATCCTCAAAATGCATAAGAAAGACTATGCGGCCTATCATGAAGCTAAACCATTTCAGCCATGGTACTTACAGCAAAGTCCTTCCAAGTAAACACTAGAACACTAGGAAGAGGAAGCAAACATGCAAACAACTTGTGAGTGTTAAGCCACATTAGTTTTTCCAATGAGGACTCCAAATGACAATGATGGGTCCTGTTCTTCTATGTAACATTTATTGCAACCTGTCTCATGAAGTGGAAAATATACCTTGAGACTGTAGATCTGCATAACGTGGTTATGGCTGGAAAAGTGAGCAGTAGAGGTCGTATACTCTCCATTCCTACTCCAGAAAAAGATGATCATTGTCCACCAATAACATGCACTGGAGTAATGCATCCCAGGGAGTGCAAACACAACTGCTGCCAGAATAATAAAGGAGACAACATTATGATCAATGTGAGAAGACTATCAAACACTATTTGAGATAATCATTAAAAACAGCCAAGAGGGATCAATGTTCTTAGGAAACTGTTTGGTGCAGACCACTTTAATGGACCACACTGGCAGCTTCCATAAATTATGGCATTTCAGAACAGCTGCACTGGAAGTCAACTTGAGGGCAAGAGGAAGGATGAATCAATGCCTTTTAAAAGGCAGTTGCTATTAAAATTATAGTTTAGTCCACTTAAATTATAGTGGCTTCAGGGACACAATCTGAGATGTAAAGTAAGAGCTGAAAAACAGGCTTTCTATCTAGTTGTTTACTAAAAAAGTAGACCATGTACATAGATACTTCCTGATGCCTAGTTATGAGTTATAACTATATTTTTTTATTAGAACAATTTTTCAATAATTTGTTTGTAAAGCCACCTCAGAACCTATCTACCATTTTGTGCTTAAGGCACTGCACATTCTATTCTACTTCAGTTTGCAGTTAGAAACTGGATTAGATCAGTGTATCATCATGTTGTACGGGATCTGACATAAAATATTTTTCCACTAATTATGACAAGGAACTTGAGCTTATTATTGTGTTTGTTCTTTTGCTTTTTAACTAACCTTGATTTGTCTCAAAGATAGCATTTACCCAAAGACAGTATAAAAGAGTTCAAAATGAAAACATAATGGATAACTATGTAACCTCAAACTTCTCTATTTCTTAGCCATTTACTGGTTCCTGTAACACTCACCACAAGGACTGCAAATACATTTTCACCATACACAGAAGGAATTAGTTTCCACAATGATTAAATAAATTACCATTGTTAAATGAACACAGCCATGAACTCTGATCTCAAATTTTCACACAGGTTCGTCTGAAGTGCACTTTTTGAGTATACACATACATGAATGAGTAATATACCCTAATGGCCCAGAGTAAAACAGTAAGAGTATCGCGGCGCACTTAGGAGTACAACTCTTCCAGACATACCACAATCTCAGTCATTTGAACAGACCTTCATGTGATAGCAGGAAAAGGTGATGAACTTAATCACACGCACCGTGGCGATGCACATCTTCTGCCACAGGAGTTTTACTAGTTTCATTTTGAAATAAAAACATAGAGAAAAGATGTTGAAGCATGACAAAACAACTTTGATATTTTTTTGACTGAAAGATGCTTCCTCTCTTTTTTATTTTTAAATGCCATTTCATTTGAATTTTCTAAATCTTGTATTATACTAGTACATACTGGTAAAAATACACATATTTCAATATTCTTTTTGATTAAAAGAGGAATGTAAGGAATACCTTGCATAACTGCCATGAAATCACTCTACTTTCTGCAAATATATGGAAAGTTCACAATATCTGGCATTTGAAGTAGCCCTTTGTGGTCATTACTTATTGTACGCATTCAACAATTCTTTTCTTCAGTGTACTGTTAACTGAGATGATCAAATTAGATACTTTAAGCCAAATTAGTAACGTATTTTGTTTCCATTTTTCACATAAAACATCAGCTGGAATTTCCTAATTTTTAATTCATAATCTTTTTGATCTCCTTTCATATTGCTTTATCTCTTGACAACAAGAAATGAAAGACGGGTAGACACCACCTATTTCTCATGAGTAGTGACTGTTTATTGGACATCTAACTAAGGCTGTTAGTTTTGTCAAAACATAATTTTGATGATTCTCACCTAAAAGTATCACAAGAAGTATCATTATGCAAAACTAAATAAATTTATTTATGCTAGATAGAGCTTGATTCAGTATATTACATGATGACTTTTCAGTGAAATATATAGTCAACAAGAAACACTCAGAGCTGCAGCACTCTGACTTGAATGTGCCTTGTGGTCAGTGGAGGTGTCACTCTTCTGTGACTCCCAGCAGCACGCCACACGTGGGCTGAAGGAGCCTTTAGCACATTTTCTATAGACAAATTCCTGTGTTTTCATCAATATGTAATGCTACTAGAAGATGAAATTTAAACCCCCAGACAACAGTGCAATCATATTTTCTGCCTCAGCTTTTGTTGGGTTTTTCTTAAGTCTGTGGGGTTCTTGCAGTTTTTCTGATATCTTCCACATGTACAGAAGATTACTAAATGAAATGTATTAGTGAATACCCATCTATTTTGTGGTAAATGTCATCACTAAATTGTCTGCATAAACCCTGCATTGGAGGCATAAGTCAATTACTGTGTGGAAGTGCATTGGTACCTGTGTGCTCAAATACACTTAAAAGTGGATTTTGGCTATTCAGTTTGGCACATGAATGTCAGAAAAGTTTCTCAACAGTAGCTACTGGTACGACCGAAATCTCTCATGACTTTCTAGCAAAGGTCCATTCTGAGACTCAAATAGTGAATATCTTCAACTGATCCTAAAGTTCTGAAATGACTCCAAGGCACTTTTGACAATGTTAACCACTGTTATTTGCTTTAATATCTTAACTCAGCCAAAGAAATGGTGTTACACAAAACTAGTTTGTTTGCCTCATACATGCTGAAGATGGTCAAGACTCTGGCTGTGCTGTAGTCATTATGAGCATTGTCATTGAATCAGCCTTTCTGTCCTGCTTCGTGCAACATCTGAAGTCAACATCTCAATAGGAACACTTTATGCTATAGAGATTGTGGATAATGGCTGCTTCTGGGCTCCCCAGTACAAGAGCAACATGAACGTACTGGAGAGAGTCCAGCAAAGGGCCACAAAGATCACTGGGCAACTGGAGCATCTCTCCTATGAGGAAAGGCTGAGAGAACTGTGCCTGTTCAGCCTAGGGCTCAGGGGTGATTTTAATAACGTCTTTAAGTACTTGAAGGGAGGGTACAAAGAGGATGGAGCCAGATTCTTCTCAGTGGTGCTCAGTTATAGGACTTGGAGCAACGCGCACACTGAAACACAGGAGGTTCCTTCTGAACATCAGAAAACATTTTTTGTTTTACTGTGAGTGTGACCGAGCAGGGTGACTGAGCATTGACACAGGTTGCCCGGAGAGGTTGTGGAGTCTCCCATTTTAGAGATACTCAAAAGCCATTTGGCCATGGTCCTAGGCAACCTGCTCTTGGTGGCCCTGCTTGAGCAGGGGTCTTGGACCAGATGCCTTTTAGAGGTCTCTGCCAACACCAATCATGCTGTGATTCTACCTGCAAATTCCAGCTTGTGGAGCTAACTGAAAAGTCTGTCATTACTGAATTCAAAACCTGGGACTAAAACATTAAATCCCAGGCCTTATATGCTGTGTTAATGATACAATTAAGTGCAGCATTTGTTAAGGAAAACTTTAGTTCAGGGATCTTGTCTCCTGGGGTCCAGTAAACAATGTTGAGAGGGAAGATCCTCCAGAGACCATTAAAGAGCATCCTCTTCCCTCTCTCTCCCTTGACTACTTAGCTTAGGAAGAAAAATCTCCTAACATTAAGGCAGCATTTGGGACTATGTCCATGAAATTTATGAATAGCTGTCCCACTGCAGTGCTATACAGGATACCGTGGATTGCAGCAGGAAACCCTGGACTTTCCACAGCGCTTTAAAACAAAGCTTTGGGGGTCAGAGAACGAAAAGTTTGTTTATTCACCAGGAGCACACATGTACACAAGTTACTGCTATTAAGGAGAATGTCTGCCAAGTTCTGAAAAGACATGCTGCTAAAGCTTACACAGTGCACTGCTGGTTTGCACCTGGCAGGACTGCACCCTTCCTAGCAGTTGCACAGGATCTGCACAGGGCTGTGGTCACAGTGGTAGGGAGGGGTTTTGTTAACAGTCCCAGACAAGGCAAGGTGATGAATCAGTATGAGGGTGCATCCAGGGACTCCCATAAGGAGCTGTAGGAGATGGAGATAGACACAGGGCTGGAGAGAAGACTACTGTACAGGTCCAACATTCATCTAGGGAACATAGAGTAGGCACAGGTTAACAAATATGTAGCTCAGGAAAAGATTTGGTGCCAAGGTCTGTGCTGAAATGGGGCTCCCGGGCTCATGGGCAGGGCCAGTAGGGCCTAGCAGTGTCCTCAGGGTCTGGACATCTTTTGACCCTATCGATAACAAACAATGGATCTTCCTTGGCCACGTGGTGGCCTATGAGAGTTGGCTTTTTATTTTAACAGCTACTATTGCACAATTTCACTTGTCTATTAATGCCACCCCTCCAGGTGTGGAATGACCTACTGATACAATCTTCTCCAAGCCATCCACACACAGCTGATTCTGATGAGTATCACTGCAGATGACTTCCAAAAATGTGAAAAAGACAACAAAATTAGTTGGTTTCTGGAATGGTGGTTTACACCCACTAGCCCTTCTGTTGGTTAAAATTGTACTTGGACAACTTAAAGCCCTTTGATTTCTTAGTTTACTAGAAAATTTGTCAGTGAGTAGCTGAGGCATCCCATCTATCCTTTATGTTTTCCACTCTTTTACATTTTTACCACTGTTTACCAGTTTAAAACTTCGGGTACTTGTTACCTAGAAAGATAATTAAATAACTGGGAAATCAAAAATAATCTTGTTTATCCTTTATTTAAAGGTAATCCCTGATTACTTCCTACTTTCAGTTAGTAATACAGTATTTCTTCAACAGGATCTTAAAAAATACTTGATATTACTATGGTACAAACAAATTTATGCTCTTTACAATTCCTTCAAACTTTGAGTCTAAATAAACAAATAGCATTCTAAATCAGTTAATCTCAAAATGCATAAAAATTATTCTTGTTTTACGAGCTACTTTATAAAAGACAATTTATATTCTTGAGGACTTTCTGACCAGAAAGACTCTGCATTCGTGAAAAAAAAAATACCTGGAAGAGATAGGATCTTTGCAGTGCTGTCACAGCACCGTGCCCCATGACAGTGAGCACGCAGGAGGTGACCAGCTGCTCCCCTGGAGCTCAATACTGCCCAGAGAAGGGCAGAACAGTCAGCAAGGCAGGAGGGAGCAGCAGGGGCCTGGACTTGATTGGAATTGTGTGTCACTTGGCCAAAAGAGCAAACCTGATAGATGTCCAGCCACTAGTAGATCCAGACTAATTGACCACACAAGCTCAGATGTTATCCTGACTTCTTACCATTGTAACAGGAGATGCACAAGGTTTCAGTCCAGCCCAGATTTAAGCATTTCTGGAGAATGCATTCATCCTATACTGTTCTTTTTAATTTACTTTTTTATCTTCATTGCTTTATTTACTGTATTCATACTTTGTAGCATCCAAAAAGAACCTCCCATGAGCAGGGTGCATAATTGTCACCCTGAACAGCAACAAAATCCAAAATGCAATCAGTCGGACCTTCCATAAATAAGACAGAAATTTATAGTGCCATTATTTTCTATTTACATCTCTGCAGAGTACATCGAGCACTGCCATATTGCTCCCAAATTATTTCGTTCCACAAATTAAGAGGAACTAATAATGCTCTCCTTTGCCCTTGCACTGCTATTCAGAATACATTTTCTCCTATTCCAGAGTCTGTTCCAGCATTTGGTACATAGAGCAAATCAGAGGTCATGTCAGTCTGTCAGAAGGCAAATGTGTTCCTCTTCTGTGACATGATGGGCTGCCTGAGCATAATTAGACGTGGTAGATAATTTTCATTCTCCAGGCCTCTAGCCTCTCTTTGATCTTAATATATCACTTTCCACTTCCTTTTAATTCTATTCACATGTGCGTGGATGTAGCTATGCAAAAAGAGAGGTTATTTGTAATTAACCCCAAATTGAAGACATGACCTTCTTGTTGAGCACCAGCCCTAGAACAGAGCCTTCTCCTCCTTTCCTGCTTGTCTGGTTAATTGCTGCTGTGCCTAATGTCTTCCCCAAGAAGTGTCTGCACGCAGCTCAAAGAGCAAAGGTGGCACAAAGGGACCTGTATATGCTGATGCAAAGACAATGTGGCTGATCACACCAAAATTACAGCTTGTTTAACAGCCAGATTCAGCCAGACACTTACCCACATGCTTAAAAATACACACTCTCGTCATTTGAAGTCAGTGGGACAGAAATATATCTTACTGAGCAAAGTTTGCATCTGACAAATTCTGTACTGAATCAAGGATTTCTACCATAAGATCTTAAATAATTAAGCTCATGAGTACTAGTCACGTTTCTGTTCTTACAAGCTACTATTATGACAGTGCTGAGGAGTCACAATCAAGGACCCCCTTCTGTTTGGCTCTGTACAAGGTCAGAGGAAAAAAAGGACAAAACCTTGGCAACAAGAGAGGAGAGACAACCAGCTCAGCAGGAGGAGATAGGAGCACTGAAACACAGGGTGGGCAGTACAGTTAACAGTGGGCTCAGCCTAGCAGCAGCCTCATTGTCTGGAGACTGTCACAGGCACTTTGGCCAGGGAGAGCTTTCAGTAGTGTCTGATGGGAGGGTAATGAGGCAGCTTCACCAAGGTGTGCAGCAAGCTCTGCAGAGGCAGCATGAGAGAAGACATGAAAGTGATTGTTTGAAATGTTAGCAAGTGAATGTCAAAGCTGGCATCAGTGACCTACCAGGGCTGAGAGATGACACTTTCTGTGAATTATATATGATCGGTAGGGAAGAAGCAGCTTTGAAGGACCTTCAAGGTGAAGCCAAGTGCTTCACGTTTGACAAGATATAAAAAGAAAAGCCAGCAGTGGGATGATGAGGGGATGGAAGAGAGCAAAGTGACAACCCAGTGAAATTAATTTCGCAGAAGCACAAAAAGGGCTAGGAAATGGAATATCCCTGTCCAGATCACTCCTTCCAATGACCAGTCTTCCAGCTGCTCCTCCCCACTATAATGCATGGGACACTTCCACTGACAAGTTTGATTACTTTTTCAGAAAGTCAGGGGCATGTATGTGATGGAGAATGTACTCAGGATAAAGAGTATGATAAAAATGTCTGAAAAATGCTTCAAAAAAATTAAACCCCGAAATTTATATTTGATTAGGTTAGAAATTAATAGAATAAGTATCAGATGATCACAGGAAAGTAATCAATCATTGCCTTAATTTTAAATTTTGATTCATGTTCATAATTTCCCAATAATTCACAAGATACAGGGGCATATTACTCCATTAATAACTGCACTTCATCAATATTACACATAGTAAGAACTACTTACACTTAACACAGCAGTCAGGTATAGATAAATGAAAAAATAAATTATACTAAGAAATGCAAGGGCTTTGCTGAATTTTTAGGATTTTTTATCGACACGTAAAAGTATTTGTTCTTTCACCTTTTCGTCTCAGAATTACCTTGGTGGTGTCATTCTCCAGACACTGACCTTCTCAACAGATCACTAGAGACTTAATCCATCACCTCCTTTGACATGTCTGATTCCCCACATGGGGCATATATTCGTCACTAACCTGTTCTAACACATTCCATATCCATACAAGGAGGCATGTTTTGTTGCAATTTGCTCCTTTTATTCCGTTTTCCACCTCTTGCTAACAACCTGGAGCACTGACTGTTCTGAAAGTAATCCCAGATTTTGCTCCTTAACCTTCAGCAATGACCGAGCAGCAGCAGTAAGCCAAGAGGTCTGGAGAACAGCGTTCTCCTACATCTTTCACAAATATCCAAGTATGTATAACAGATCTCATGTGATTCAGATGTAATACAGATCTCATGTAATGTAAAAGCATTGCTTCCTTCCATTTACTTTTTTTCACACAGAAAAGAAAAAAAAAACAAACAAAAAACCCCAAACAATCAAAATCCCCAAAACAAACGAACAAAAACCCCCAACACAAACAAAAACTCCAAACAAACAAAACCCCAAACAAACAAAAAACCCGGACCAAACAAAAAACCCAAACCAAACAAAAAACAGAACCAATGAGACAAACACGAAAGACTTGGTGAAGCTGCATGAAAAAAATCCAGTGTGTGTGCGTTCCTAAGAATAAGAAGTTTTTGTTTACTGGAGAATTATGACTTTGGGGTTTTTTAAGTTTAAGGATGGGCAAACTGGAATATTTTACCAGAGAGGAAATCATATATTTCATTGCACTTGTATTTAGATATCTTCATCCTTTTAAGAAAAACCTCCTTTTTTTCTAAACATAAATCATGTTAAAATTTAAAAAGTTCTTTTCTTCTTTCTTATGTGGACACTAGTATTGGAAATATTAATGGCTTTTACTGCTGTTTTCAAATTATATGTGCTAAAATTATTTTGGGAAAACTCAGAACTTCCCCACAAAAATATTTCCTTTGTTGAAAACAAACTAATCCAT
This sequence comes from Todus mexicanus, assembly GCA_013389965.1. Taxonomy (NCBI): domain Eukaryota; kingdom Metazoa; phylum Chordata; class Aves; order Coraciiformes; family Todidae; genus Todus; species Todus mexicanus. Next base: position 7,982 of record WEIS01077877.1, on the reverse strand, counting down.
TCAAACACAACTTTGATACAACTGTTTTGAATATCTCTGTCCCTCAGCTATGAAACTGGGGAACAGTTATGAAAAAATGCTCTAATCAATCCCCACTGGAATGAAACTACATTGCTACTCTTGAGCCAAGAGCAAAGACACCTTCAGTTTCAAGGAATTGGTAAGTACCTAAGAGTGATAGGACTGACCTTTCCACATGACTACTTTCTTCATTACTTTCAATAGTAAAAACATGAGTGGGAAGAATAAGTAGTGTGCTTAAAATAAGAGAAAAGTAATGATTACAGTTCAGGAAAGCATAGGTTCCTTGATGCATGAAGAGGGGCTTTTTGACTGTTCTTAATGTAAGAAAAATACATACAAAATTAATCCTCCTCTTCAAAGGAATTAGTTAACTACAGTTGCTCACGGGAAACAGAGATACAGATGATGAAGGGTTATCTACTACTTAATGGAAGAAATATATCTAAAAGAAGACAGAGGTAAGACTATCAAGATAGATTTTTCATAGAAATTTCCAGATATTTTAGTCATGTGGATATAAATTCTGCTATGGTTCTGATTCCTTTGATTCCACGATTCAGTACACACGTGCATAGTGTTTGACCATCACTAAAGGTGAAGTGGTTCTCTTGCACATGACTAGCAGCCTGCTATGGAGAAAGTAAGAATGACAAAGCTAGTATTGCTGCTAAAATGTTTACTAGAGGTGGCAATCCACCAATAATCAAGAATTACAACACACAGGAGTGAAGAAACTTGTTTGATAACTGAGGAAGATCTCAAAGCAGATTTTTACATGGTGTTCTCACCTTTCAGATACTTCAGGTATTTCTTTGAAGCCAGTATTTCTTTTAGCTCCTACTGAGGTCACTGACAGCCTACCATGCACTCTTGAAATAACTGGAATAACCTCCTATCATCACAATATTTTAAATATACTTTAAAGTCTCTTTCCCTTAAAATGATAGCAAAAGTAGTGTTGCTAGGGGTTTTTTTTCAGCTTTCTACATACTGTTTCTTAAACTTGGATCCAATCTCAAAACCAAGTCAGGCCTGAGCATAGACTACAAGCACACTCATATTTAAATAAATAAGAGCACAAAATTAGACTCCTACTCCAAATTCAGAATTGCAAAATAAATGACCTGATTTTCTGAAGTTCTTTACACATAACAACTCCCACAGATGTCAGCAAAAACCTTAATTCAGAGTTCCGTGCTTCTGAAATCAGGTCACTTGTTCAAGTGCCTAAATATAGGTTTAGATGAGCAGATACAACCATAATTTATTTTTTACATACTTAGATTCAGTGTTCAAAGCAGGTTATTGCTTCAGCTCCTGCAAGAGAATTTTGCAAAACTTAGGCCAGGATCCAGATTTGGTAACAAGACATAAAATTCAGGGGCATACAGAGCCCAGGGCTTTGGTCCTTCACACCAACCACAGGTCCCCATCTATTTGTAGGAGGACTCTCAGCCTTTTGTTCTAGTGACTCTGCAAATGATCCTGACAGCTCAACAGCAGCCCTGTCCTCAGCTGCTCTTTGTTCTTCACAGTGTCTCCCAAAACACTGTATTAAATAAAGAGTAAATGCATGGCGGAGTGCAAGAAACAGGTAAGGATAAAAATGCCAACATTACATATTAGAAAAGCATAAGTATGCAGAAATCAGTAATTACATGGTTTTGATGGTTTATAATGGTATAATGCACATAACTATAAAAATAAATGAGAAGAGTCAGTTTGTTCTCTGATCACTTTGATTTGCCTATAAAAGATGTATGTTTGGTTTTGTGTGTGTGTATATGTCTATCTGTCTAATTTGCTAGTAGGATGTAGAGACATTAAGAGGAGCAGCTTTTGCAAATGACAGACCTGGGATCACTAAGGGGAAACCTACTAGAGCCAAGGGTGGAACCCTCAAAATTTTCATAATGTATCCACTGTCTATGAGATGATCCTTACTGAAATCATATTCGGTTTAGGGTTCTGTTCTTTGTTGCTTTGTGTACTCTCAGTGCTGCTAGATCCAGCTATATGAGTGGTGATTTTTTTGCCCTTCCCCCGTAGCTGTCAGGTGAGACCTCTTGTCTCCCTGCTTTCAGCCTGGCAAAACCATGCAGCACTACCCCTTCAAAACCAAATCTTTGTGATTCTGCCCCTAATCTTCCCTCAGATAAATTAATCTTAGAAACCTAAAGAATTTAACAGCTGTGTGCAACAGACTTACTCCAAAACAGCTTCTTCAAAGCATTTTGTCCTGCACCTAAAGATATAAAGCATAAAAAGAAGAAAAAAAAAAAAATAAAGACAGCAAATATTGTGTTCTACACACGTATTTCCACCTACCTAAATCTTTCTCTGCATTACTCTTCAAACTTTCCCTCAGCCCAGACGGCCTTCATCTCTAGCTGGAGGACACTGAGAATCCATATTGCTGGAAGTAATAAGCATAACTGCCAGTGGGTCAATAGTCTGTTTACTCCCCCCTTCTTCCTAAAGTCATCTTCTGTCAGATTTTAGTACACACTTTAATGGGCAGCTGAATACCTATGAGTCTATTGGCTTACTTTCTAGACTACTCAACTAAGAAATAATATCCTGTGCCAGGTCCATCATTAATATATAGGTATACATCATTCCTGCAGTGACAAAAAATTGGCAGACAGCAACGCTGGGTGACAGGGTGGAAGACGACACTTGAGAACAGCTCCTGTTTTAGTGGGGTTGTAACAGGAGCAACAACAGATGAGGCCTCGTCCTACCACATCTGCTTCTATGGGGTGCATGAAACCACGGTGTAAATTTTGCAGTGTAACTGTAATTATACATACAGAAATTCCCGGATTCAAGAAATCTCATTAATCCATTGAGAACTGAGAAACGGCGCTGGCACAACAGCAATGGGCCAGCATATTCAGTTGCAACAACAGGCAGCAGGAAAGGAAATGATCTTTCGTAGTGTTTGCTGTGCTCTTGATACATTATGACCCACAAGTCTCAACAGCACAGCCCTGGGGGCAAGAGACATCCAAATCAAGACTCACAATCTGGTTTAGAGAGGCTGAGAGGAACTATTCAGGGCCAGCAGACTGTATAAGGGGTCCTGGCCACCCTGTTGGGACTGCAGCTCTTGGCACTCTCCTCCCACCACATCCTCACCTGCTCTGCCCCAGGCAGAGGTGAGAGCTGCAGCAGCAGGGAGCCCAGAGACCCAGGGGCTTCAGGCAGGTCTCAGCTGGTAGCAGCCAGACAGGTGCTCTCCAGCCTCCTCTTCACTCTGTCTCCCACCTTCCACTGCCTATTTTTCCTCTCTTCCCATGCAACACTGCTAGAAACCTGATGGATTTAACAAGTCATGGAGAAAAGTTTTTATCATCCAGGAAGACAACCAAGTCAACCATTCATATTTTCTTGTGCAAGAAAGCTTCAGGCTTCCTCATAGCCACCTGCCTCCCAAGAGCCACCAGGGGAAGGGAGAAAGTGAAGACCCTTTCTGCATTTCCCTTTCTATATGCCCATATTATTTCCATACTGTTTAAACTACCTGGATGGGGATAGGTTTCCAAGTGACCTGAGCATAGACGGAAAAGCACCCGAAGCGCAGGGACGTTGTCATGGAAACAGGGAGGGAGCCCCAGTGGTTAGAAACCTGGAGGTAAGTAATTAAAGATGCCCAGAAGCCAGAGACAAGGGTTTGATGCTGCCCTGTTACCCCCGGGCAAGTTTCAAATGAAGATGAAAGCTTCTGCCTCATGCTCTTAATTAATGATTCCAATTTCACCGTTGGGCACAGGGATTCACAGCCTTTGCATTCACCTGAGGGGAAGTGCAGTTTGTAACAGAATACTGAATCATCATTTTCCTGTGCATTTTGTTGTCTGTTTCTGTAGTGACAGTATCTAACTGACACAGAATCCCTAACCAGCTGCAGATGATCCTGATATTGGCGACATCGAGTTCATTTGGCATCCATTATTCACTATGTAAACCGTCAATGAGTAAAAATATTCTGAAAATGTACCTGACCATGCACAACGATCCATCTGACTCATTATAGGGTGAATGCTGCTATGATTATAAGTAAATAAATGAATAACTAAATAAAGTCATCCACTTGCTAGGAGAAACAAGAAAAAAACAGCCTTCTCCTTCAGATTGTCGCTGAATATGGCTCAACATGACAAATGCAATTTTAACTTACTTCCCTCTGTGTTAGCAAGCACATAATTATGCAGTTAATTTATTTGCATTCATTGCATCCACATGGGGACTTAAGTATTCATGTGAACTCACAGAGGCAGATGTGTTGCTACAGGCAGGGTCCTGTTTGCTACATGATTTGGTGACTCTGCAGTTTCTTCCTTGCTGCAAAATATGTTCCAGGTACTCATCTTTCTTCAGGCACAAAAGCAGCTCTAGCAAAGCCTTTGTGGTGCAAGGAAAAGCCTGAGAGTGTGAGCTGAATATCAACTGCAACAGTCATGTCTTCCCACACTAGTAAGCAGACTGAAACAATAGGACACAGATCTCAGCAATATCATTTTTCTTAAAGGGCTGCTAACTCTGAAACTAGGAAATGATTATCAGAAAATGTGGGAACACCAACAAATAACATAGCAGTAGTAACAGAAGATTATATGTCTAGACTCCAATCTGAATCTTCATTTAAACATATCTGAATAACCTGCATAAATGTCCAATTCGCAGCTCTGATGCAGAATCTAGCAATCTTGCACAGTTTGGATGTATTTGGCTTTGTAGGAAGATGCCTTTCACCTATAAACTCGTGCAATTATATATGCACAAATCTAAATATATGATTTTTTAGTATACATTTGCAGGAAATGTTATCGTAGTTAGTGCAAAGTACCTCTCTAACCAGAACTTTGACATCACAAAACATAAAATTACTAATATGTATGTCATCATCTTTTTACAATGAAAGTTTTTCAAAGTCATTTTGTCTGCTGCGTGTTGTCTACTCTATATTTTTTGCTATGTTCACACTAATTATAAACCTGAAACTAAAGAAAAGCGTTCATTACAGTCAACTCAGTAAAAGCAAACCAAGAAATGATACCCAGAAGAAAAAGCAGGCTTTCATTTTTGTTTTGTTTTTTTGAGAAATCAGACCGTATCAATATTACTTTAAAGCACTGAAAATTGTGACATTTCAATTAAGTGCACAAATAACCTCAACTTTATCCTTGATCACTACCATACTGAAACTCTTTTCCGTTGGCTGATTACAACCACCTTCATTTCACTCAACACCTGGCAACCTGCCTTGCTTCTGGAGCTAAATTTCTGTGTCAAAGGCTTTCCAGGGAAGAAAACAGTGGCAGATTCTTCAATAGCAGCTACTACACTTAACTAAGGGAAAGAGTCATCACTGCAGTCATTTGTTGCCATAGCTTCCCATTTTAAAGCCGAAGAAACCATTAGAGCATCTTTCCACCAGAGGCCACAGATCTTCATTCAATTACACCCATTCGGAGTGCAATAATTTGAGTTCAGCAAAAGCATATCTTCCCCAAAGCTATCCACGTTCAATCTGAATTACATGCAATTTTTCATTTCACTTTCTGAGGTTTTGGCTTCCAGTCCCTGCTTCATCATCTTCTTGGATATTTTTGACCTAGGAGAATATTTAGACATTGTAATCAGATCTCTCCTTCATCTTCCTTTTGATAAACTGTCTGCTGTAGTCACTTGTCAAGAAGGAAGTAACCTGAGAAGAGAAAAATTCTGGTCAACTTAGTTCTGCAGCATCACCTTTTCAGAGCACCCTATCTTGCATCCCTACTCTACAACTTTTCACTCATAAATTGACTCTCATCTTGACATAAGTAATACCATCATTTCTGTCACATTATGCTACTTTCTGCCCTCCCCTTACAGGTCTGTAATACCACAATATGCATCAGAGTGATTTTGAGTCCCCCGAGGAGTAAAAATCCCTCCCGCTCTTCCTCTTTTGCTCATGCACTCTCTCCACCAAGGAAGTCAGCGGCTTTATGCTTGTTTTAAAGACCAGTGAACAGAAGCACAGAGAGGATAACACTTTACAGTGGATCACAGATTCCTGTAACCTAAATCTCCTGGCTAAATCCAGCATTAGTAACTATCTCTAACCCTTACTGCTGGTTGTCTTCATTACACACACAGACTCAAATTTCGTAGTTTCATATGGTAAAATGTATCAAAGATGTTGAGTATCCCCATTTTTTTCCCAGGAAACTCCTATCTGATTACCTATAGGGCACTTCCAGATCCAGTGCAAATCTCCTACTTTTCTGCTTTGCTTTATTAACAGACAGAGAGAAAATCTATGTGGGCAGGAAACCAGACCACTATTGCTTTTCATATAGGATGTTCTGCTTAAGGTGCATACCAAACAAAATGTAAACCAGAAACACCTGACACTGCCAGAAAAAAAAAAAAAAAGAAAAAGAGAGAGGGAATTCAGACATCAAACATG
>WEIS01077869.1:0-28128 GCA_013389965.1 Todus mexicanus | reverse complement strand
GAGAGAGCGATGAGGTCTCCCCTCAGCCTCCTCTTCCTCAAACTAAACAGTCCCAGCTCCTTCAATCTTTCCTCATCAGATTTATTCTCCAGGCCCTTCACCGACTTCGTTGCCTCCTCTGCACCTGCTCCAGCACCTCAAGATCTTGCTTGTTTTGAGGTGCCCCAAAACCCCCAAACTCAACACAGTATTCAAGGTGTGGCCTCACCAGTGCCAAGTACAGGGGATAATCCCCTCCCTACTCCATCTACAACCAGAGCAGGTTGCTCAGAGCCCCATCCAACCTGTCCTGGGGGTGTTGCCAGGGATGGGGCGTCTACCACCTCTCTGGGCAGTTGGTGCCAGTGTCTCACCACCCTCAGTGTAAAAGATTTCTTTCTTATATCTAGTCTAAATCTCCCCCCTTTTAGTTCAAAACAATTACTCCTTGACCTACCACAACAGGCCCTGTTGAAATCATCGCTTGTGCTGAGACAGTTTGAAGTGGACACATGCCCACAGTACTCTGCGTTGTGGAAAAGCCAGGGGCAGAAGCACAGCTCACAGAAATACGAAGTAAGGCAAGTGTAAAGCAAGTTGGTTCCCCTAACTCATGCACATTGTCAGAAAACTATAGTCAGATTTGCTTTGTCATTCGGGTACAGCTTGAGAAGTGAGCAAGTTGTCTTGAGCATGTTTAATATCCTGACGCTGAAGAAAAGGAATTACTGTGTTTCTTTCTCTGAAAATTAAAACCCTCCAGTTTAAGACTGCTCTCATCACTAAACCAAGCAAGGTTTCCCCTATCGTTTCTTACTCGTGGGCCTAGTCCCTCCTGCCTCCCAGGCTGGTTAATTTTGACTCGGTTACTTTCAGCTGATTCACATGAATTCCTAAAAGTGCACTGCCCACTCTTACACCTCTCACTACACGCTCCCTTGCACTTTAGCCTTGCGCTGGCTTTTAAGAGCCAGTTTTTGGTAAATTGAAGTGTTAAACCAACAAACCAACAAACAAGCTTCCTCCTTTAAGCCAGTCTCCCAGGTTGGAGTAATAGCAGGCTGTGACAGCAAGATGGCCCCATTCCCCTGCCCAGCTGTACCTCTGGAGTCAGGTTTAGCGATCAGCTGGGCTTTCTGAAAGTCGGTTTTCCAGCGCTTCATGCCTTTCTAGGCATGACACACCCTGCAGCTGCACAGAACAGCAGCAGGGAGGGAGAGGGGGTGTGAGCACCCCTTCCAGCAGCAGCTCACAGCCGCGCTGACACGCAGGGTTAAACTGCACTTACTCTTTCTTTTCAGTCTAAAGTTTGACTCAAATTTGAACAGCAAACGGATGTTCCGTATCATTGCAATAGCCCACGTTAAAGGTTCGCAAATTTGGCTAGGGGTGTGGTAGAGAAAGATGAGTGCTCTGCACAGATAACAAAACCCTGCCTTTCTGGCAACCGAGTGCCTAGAGATGCTTTTGTCTTAGTTCAGACTTGACAAGAATTGCTGCCCTCACTATCTCAGCATAGTAATTTAAGGTGCTGAAATACCCAAATTCCATTAAACACAAAGTGCAAAGAAAAGTAATCTTAAGCAGTGTAGCAATTTTAAAGCTGTTGCATTTATTCCCCCGAGGACGACAGGATTCTCATCAAGAGGAGGGTGGAGAGGTTAGTCAGAATGCATGTGTCCTTTTTTTTTTTCTGTAAAATGACTTTTAATATCGACTACTATAAATTGAATGAAAAAACATGGGGAATGGAGATAAGGAGCTTTAGGGATTAAAAGAAAAAAACCCCCAACCCTTCGTTACTATCTCAGAGCTTCTTCTAAGTAGTACTTTGGTGTTACAGTTCTGAAATTAATGAAGTATGCGTGGATTATTGCTGCATGTATTCTACTTCAAAGCTGTTTATTCCCCAGAAGTCAGGGGCTTTGCAATGTCTGTTAATATAGTACTTTCCAGGCCACTTTTCTAACACAAACTTCTGGGTTTTGACTTAATGCCAAAGGAGCAAAAGGAGCAAGCTAACATCCTCACCTTCGCAGCTGTGACCACAACATAAAATCGAGCGGAAGAGCTGATGCTGAGGGTTGTTTTCCCTGCACTTAAGGCACCTTAAGTGTTGGAGCTCGCACAAAGAGACGTGCCCACACGTGCCCTCCCTCACGAGGTGACTGGTAGGGCCCTTGACCTTTCTTTTATACCTGCCACAGTTTAGCCAGCGCAGGTGAATGCAGCTTTAGCTGTTAAACAACAGAGCTCCGTGCGATCGGTGTTGCTGCACAGCAGGTTCTCTTACTTGCCTCTGCTACCTTACCTCGTCTGCTGCACAGCCCTTTGAGCAGCTCTGAGGATGATGTGGTGGCAGCCCAACTTGTGGTTGTTCTGAGAAGTAGGAGGGAGCTCCAGGTACAGATCTGAAGGCCGCATCAGCTCTAATTACTTCTGTGCAGACGCCTCACCGCTTGTCCGAGTCCCAACTGTACAAATGCCACAGAAACGGAAGTCAGCAGCTGATGTGCACGAACACTTGATCTTGAAATGCTTGCATGTTCAAGTGAGGGGGAGGGGAGGAAAACGTGGGTGGATTTTTGTTTGTCTATAATGCTGTCAATGACTCAGGCTACAGTTTTGAGCTGAGCTGTGGTTCTGCAGGACTCAGGCTGCAGAAGAAGGCTGTATTGTCTCTCAGTTGCTGAAAGTAAGCAGCAGTTACATGACCATAAAGCTAGTGTGGCAGCTAACCCCTTGAAGGTGCAGTCTTCATTCTTTTTCTACTCGGTGTATCATAAGGAATATAAACTATTTGAGTATGTAATTCTGAAAAGTTACCCGATACACAGGAGAACTTGAAATTCTACTAACAGAGTTCCAGTTGGCAGTCCAGCATCGCTTCTTGGTCTTTTCCCTGTTGTGAGCATCTAGAAAAGCATCACCAGCTTCTTATACTGGCACTTCTAAGCATGTTTCAGGGTTGCTTTCCAGTACTAGAGTGTCTTTAGTTAAGTGATAGAATACATTCATCTAGTGGGGTCGCAGTGGTGACTTTTTAACAACTGCACAGCAGTAATAACAGTTGTATTTAACCTCCTCTCTTCCCCCAGGGCAGAGTAATTTGCTTTTCTTGGTGTTTACCTATTTTCACTAAGGTATACTGGCCTACATCAAGAGAAGTGGGGCCAGCAGGTCGAGGAAGGCAATTCTCCCCCTCTACTCCACTCCAGCGAGACCCCACCTGGAGCTCTGCATCCAGTTCTGGAGCCTCGTTATAGAAAAAGATATGAATGTGCTGGAAGGTGTCTGAAGAAGGGCCACGAGGACGATCAGAGGGCTGGAGCACCTCTCCTATGGCTAGAGACTGAGAGAGTTGGGGTTATTCGGTCTGGAGAAGAGGAGGCTCCGAGGAGACTTTATTGTGGCCTTCCAGTATCTTAAGGGGGCTACAAGAAAGCTGAGGAGGGACTTTTTAGGATGTTGGGTAGTGGTAGGACTAGGGGAATGGAGCAAAACAAGAGCTGGGGAGATTCAGATTGGATGTTAGGAAGAAGTTCTTCCCCGTGAGGATGGTGAGACACTGGCACAGGTTGCCCAGGGAGGTGGTAGAAGCCCCATCCTTGAAGCCTTTAAGGCCAGGCTGGACGGGGCTCTGAGCAACCTGCTCTAGTGGAAGGTGTCCCTGCCTGTGGCAGGGGGGTTGGAACTAGATGAGCTTAGAGGTCCCTTCCAACCCTGACAATTCTATGATTCTGTGAGCTAAGTCAGAATACTCTGCACATCCTCAGTACACAGCAGATCATTTGGAAAGTTTTGCTCTGCCTTTCTCACCACTCCCTACGTCAAATAAAAAGTCATTCTTGCTATTAATTTGATCACTACACTAAACATAGTAAGCCTAATTATCCATTACCTGAAAATGGATTCTACCTCTCATAGATCAAACTGGAGGCACATGAACAGGGAATGTTTTCCTTTTTCGTATCTGTAGCTGTATCTGCTTTGAAGAACAGCTTTGTAAGCGTCTCCCATTAACTAACAAAGAGATAGAAATCTTCCACATCCCTGTGTGCCTTCTCCAGATGCGGATTAAATTCATTAATGGGAGCAGTAATCTCCCAGTCTGTCTGGCAGGTGTTGATCTATTCTCCAGCACTAGCGTAGATTCTCACTTTGATGATGTTAAATGAGTTAAAGCCAAGAGTGAGCTTTTGAAGCAGGTTGTCTCTGCGTACTGCACTTTGAGTTGAGCTCGATGTTTTGAGATGGACCACCAGAGGCTGCACCATAGGAGAATGCCAAACACCCTCCACGACTCGCAGGTGGGGAAGTCCACAAGAGCAGGCAAGAGCTAGTCTAAACAAACCACGCACACAAAACCCACGTAGTGGGAGAACAGCCCTCAGCACCAGGTATTTTGATTTACAGACCTGTACTTATTCCTGATGTCGCTATAGCCAGCAGGGATTATCAGAGAGATCAATCTAGCAATAAAATAATTAGAAATCGATGTATCAAACTTCCCCCTTAAGGAAAACCCATAAAGGAATGGGAATATCCATAGGGAAATTTGATTCAACACAAGTCGAACACAGTTCCAAAGCCATCTAACCAGTGCTTTCCAGCCTTTTTGTTGGGTTTTTTCTGGTGCGCTTTACAGGAATCTCTACAACTGATTGTGTGGTGTTGATGAACGCCACAAATTTAAGGTGTAAAGACAGGGTGGTACAGGATCTGGAGTACCTGAAAATACATGCTCATCTGAACAACATGCCATTCAACGTAACATGAAAAACCATCCACCAAAGGCTGAAAAATGTACGTAGGATAGTTAGGAGGTACGAGAAAATGGAAAGATAGAAGGCAGAGACATTTGTAGATACAGGGTGCCTGGCAAGAGTTCACTTTGGAAGATTGTTGGTAGAAGAAATACAAGTCTTGCCAGAGACACAAATTAACAGTAAAGCAGGGATTTGTGGCCTGTCCGTGGCGTAAGAGAGACATGAAAATAGCGTTAGCATCCTAACCAGACACAGGAATGTAAGTTAGAAGATTAGAGAACTCTAAGAACCTACTCTGGAAAGCATGCTAGATAAGAGTGGTTATCAGGCTTGATCAGATACGCTTAGAGACAGTTCAGATGCTTTCCATATAGGTGTGGTTTTTTAGAGATTCCTGCTGGGCTGCTCTTCAGCCTACTGGGGAGAAAAGTATAAGCCAGTCAGGGAAGGCGAGAATGAGCCAGGTAAAAAGTCATAGATAATGTAAATGAAGACACAGTGAGGAGAACAAGCTATGAGATACATTATTTAACAGCATTGCGGGGTTTTTTTCCTGAAGTTTTAAAATGAGAAACAACATTGACTTTAAAAAGTCCTTCCGGTCTTGTCAGCTCAACGTAGACATCACTAAGTAAAGGTCTTTGATTTACATACAACCTCGCGTACTCTGATCTCTTGTACCATTTTCTTCTGGTCCCACTGCAAAGTTAGACCTCTCCAAAACACCTAGTAAGCATCTTTTCAATGGCCTTCCCCAAAAGGAGCCTTGCCAAGTTGTAGACAAGAATAGCTTTTCCTCTCTGCTGCCTGCCCACCATCATCTCCAGCTGTAATAAAGGCAGGCTAAAGAAACATTTGCCCTGTTTGATGGGACTGGTTGTCTAGTGTGTTATTAATGAGAATTCAGAGGAAAATTGTTGATAGAAGGAATACAAATCTTGCCAGAGACGCAAATTAACANAAGATGGGGAGGGACTTTTTAGGATGTTGGGTAGTGGTAGGACTGGGGGAATGGAGTAAAACTAAAAGTGAGTAGATTCAGATTAGACATTAGGAAGAAGTTCTTCCCCGTGAGGGTGGTGAGACACTGGCACAGGTTGCCCAGGGAGGTGGTAGAAGCCCCATCCCTGGAAGCCTTTAAGGCCAGGCTGGATGGGGCTCTGAGCAACCTGCTCTAGTGGGAGGTGTCCCTGCCTGTGGCAGGGGGGTTGGAACTAGATGATCTTAGAGATCCCTTCCAACCCTGACAGTTCTATGATTCTATGAAGGAGACACAGCCTGTGTGTCTAAATGAGTGACATGGCACTGCTTGCACATCAGGCATTTAATTTTTAATCACTAAAAGCTTTAGGCTTAGATTTTTGCCTTAGCCCCTTAGCATTGTGTCTCCTTGGGATCCAGAGAGCTGCAACATGATGTAGGTCATACATCAACCCATTTTGAGTACTGAGCATGGATGGAACACTGATGTTGCTCATTCCAGTAGGACTGAAAAGCAGCTGCCAGCACCTGAGCTACAGCATGAGCTGCTGCAAGAAAGTTTGTGAGAATCCTCTGTTAAATAGAAAGCAGAAAACCACATGTGAGTTATTAGAGCTGAAGCTATCTAAGATTAATCCTGACATCCAGGAACATTTCCTCAGGTTTTACTGGATCTGTGCATTTGTGGACACAGCTGTAAAAGCACTGAGAGAGAAAAACAAAACCCTACTTGCTCCAGAGCCTGTAGTACAGTCAGGAAAATCCGTCATGCTAACACGAGAGGTAAGGTTACTACGAGTAACTTTATCATTACACTTGGTCTAGGCAATTGCATAGACAGAAAGCTGCTTTAGAAGTGCTGGTTTGCTGTAGTACAACATTTCTACACGTAGCATAGCTAGAAAGACTACCTTTAGAGATAGTTTACAATAAATAATACCTTAAGATTCCCTCTGTATAGGAGTACATTTGAGAGATACTCACTGGAAGCCATCACACACCATTTGGAAAAAAGGCAACTAAGAGCTTACCAAGAGCCCCATAGACATCAAATAATAGGCTTGAGTCGTTTAAAAAAGATTAAACATTTTATCCTAGCACATTTTCACTTAGTTTCCTACCTAAAGTAGCTGTGGATTCCTTCTGAAAGGTCTTCACTTCATACCAGAAGCTCCCAGGTACCTTCTCTCAATTTTGATACCTATCACCTGCAACTCTTTATAGCCTTTCTCCTTTGAGCCTCTCAGGTGCAAAGCTTTCAGCTGAAAAATGTGCCCTTTAACTCTTACCCACAGGTGAGAAGCATGTTTCTCCCAATCTTTATCCTGCTAGGTATGGAGGAATAATTCTGGGGAAAAAAAAAAGTCTGAATTTCTGTTACTTCCTTTGTTGTTGTTGTTTTTTTTCCCCCAGTCAAGAATTAATTGCAAATTCCACAGGCTTCTGAGTTAATGAATTGAACTCCAGGGGTGTAGATGAGTTAAAACCCCTTTTAAAAAAAGAGGTGTTTGCTTCCCACCTTTATTACAAAATCTGCGGTGATCTCCACACTGCTTCCATTTAATTGGAGTTTCGCCGCCAACTTAAATAGAGGTAGCTCAGGTCCAAATTTGTTAACAGAATGGAAAGGTTTACTCCCAAGTGTGGGATGTAGTAGAAAGGTGATGAGAAGCTGAGCAGTTGCTTTTAGGTGGTGAGCATGCCTCAGCTTGATGAGGTTATTTCCTGAGCCTAAACTGTAAACAAGCAACCATGCAAAGTTGCAAACCTGCGTATGGGATGCTGGATGAACCTCTTGGAAACGATGACAAAAGCTAACAATCTTCACCTCACCGAAGCTGGTGAAACGTTTACTTTGTACTTGGCTGGAGCCAGGATTTTACCGTAGGTGCTTGCTCTCTGACTTTGCAGGGGTTAATTAACGCACACCGCACAGTAAATTCCTCTGAAACCATTTCAGCTCCTCTCCTCCTCACTTCTCCCTTTTCCTTCAGGATAACTGAGTTTTAAAAAGCTTTTCTAAACTTTCTTTGTCTGCATTCCCATTTTTAATAAGAAACTGGATAGATACTGCTGGAATTCTGCTTGAGCAACACCATTGGCATCACTTTTGCATCATATTAGTCACAATGCAGACTAGGATGAGGTCTGCCTTCAGAATTTCAAAGCACTTAACAAATATTAATTAAGTAAGGAGTCTCTGTGAGTAATTAATTTTATAAGCCAATGCCATATAAAGGAGAGAGAAGGGTGGATTCCCACATTAGTGCATAGCCTTTTATTCATTTACAGTTATTTTCTTCAAGGGTATCTAGGCCTGAAATAAACTTCTTATGCAGCTTTTGTCATGGCTACAAGAACAGGAACCTTTGTGAAGCGGAACTACAAGATGCTTCTCCTATTTCCATTATGTGAAAGTACATCCCCTCAAATTTGTCATAAAATGGGGTTATGGTAAATCGAGTCAGTGGAGAAGACAGGTGAAGAAGTTGAGACTTGAGCTCCAGCCTTGCCTTTGCTTCATCAGAACAGGCATTTCCCAATTGTCTGTTGCCTTTTGTTTGCTTTTCTACAGGTAGCAAAGGTCTTCCTGGATGTTGCAGGCTTCCTTTTCCCAGACACATTGACTCTTTCCGCCTGGAAATCACATTTAGGCAGGTTTTAAGGACTTGATAAATTTGTCTGGGCTATCCGGATGTCTGGTAGCTATAGGGAGCAGACGCTTCTGAACTAGTTGCTGCGTGTCTGGAAATCTCAACATTAGCACTGTAGCTGCAGAACATGAAGCAGCTGAGCAGGAGCAGCTCTGTGTGTGTGTGCCCTGGGCTGGGCTGTCCAGCCACGTGTAGTAGGTGCAAGGCTCTTCAGAAATAGAAGGCTTGACGTAGACATAGTGTACAGCTACTAAGACTGTGCAGCCAGCCCCACGCTTTTATAGGGGAATTATGTGGTTATTTGCATGTAGCCTATACATCCCCTGGCTCCTGGGTGTGCTGCAGCTGCTGTGTATGCACATATTTTTTTCTATCCATTAAGTCCTCTGCAGACATATGGGATTCCCACTCCTCTAGTTTACATCCTTGTTATCCACACTCCTCCAAAGCAAGGAGGATCCGGACCAATACTTGTTCCTCTTCTCCCCGCGATTCCCCCTTACTTTCTTGTGACAAGTCCTTGCACTAAGACAGTGCTTCCATGAGACACCCAGAGACAGTTTCACAGTTTGCTGCCACCAGAAGAGGAAAGGTGACAGTCCGCAGTCCTTTCCATTCCCGGCTCTCCTTGCTTTTGGTACTCCTGCTGCTTGCCCTGGTTCTGGCACGTGTTGGATCCCTCCGTTAACCTGGAAGAAAAACAGCAGAAAGGAGGAGAGCTTTCCCTGGAATAGTGAGGTGGATCAGCTGACTAACTGACAGATAGAAGGGAAACGATCAGAGGAGCACCCGAGCTGCTGCAAGTGCAGCTGGGAGGCTGGGAAAGGAATGAAGAGGTTTGACCTCACGCTTTTGCAACAGTGACTTGTTTGATCAGCTTAGGCTGCCTGGGAAGTGAGTCCGATTGCTTTCTCTGACAGAAGAGAGGACCTGCTTTGCCTCCTTTTCTCTCTCTTGTCATCTATGGCTGTGCCATTCAGTCTGAGGAAGCTTGGGTGGATTCACAGTTTTTGTCACACCACCACAGAAGAATCGTATTTTTGGGAGAGTGATCAAGAATTTTCTACATAACGCTCTTACTGGAAATTACATATAAACTTTCTTTAATATGTTTCTGTGGGCTCAGCCCATTTGAGTGATTTGTTTTTCCCTAGCTGTCATATGTTGGGGACTAATGGGGTTGCTATCATCATGCTCAGAAACCTCTATGCTTTTTAAACATGCTTATTCTAAGGTAGTCTCAAAAAAAGCTTTGAATCTCGTCTTGCTCCCTTGAACTAGTTTTGAAAGTGCAACTAAAGCTAAATCCAGCTCCCATGTTGTGTGGAAACTGCTTTGAAATTAAATAGATATTTGAGAACCTTCTGTTGGCTGCCTCAGAGAGTGTCCAGCACGTGATATATTTCTACCAAGCTGCTGGAAAATTAATAAATAAGTAAACAAATAATTAGTCTTTTCCCTACAGCACAACATCCAGCTAGATTTTAGCTGGAAGAGCAGCGAATCAAAACGCGATGAAATTCTGATTATTCCTTCAGTATTGTTTCGAGAAATGATGGAAGGCTTCGGCGCATTAATAAAGGAGTTTAGACATCCGTCTGGCGCACGGAAGATCAAAAGAACATTCTCATCTGCTTGACCCCCCCCCCCCTCCCCAGTGTTCGTTCATTAATAGCATACTTTTAGCGTAGGTTATAACTGTACACATCGTACAACAAAGCAGTGCCGTGAAGTCCCCTGTCCATAGGGAACAGAGGGAGCAGGAAAAAAAAGAAGTCTGGTTGATGAAAGCATTCTCAGCTGCTGAGAACATCGCTAACTCTGACGTGGTTTGCCGTGAACTTTGAAAGGGTGGGAAGAACAACCGCGCGCCGCTGCCTTCGTTTGATTGTGTTGTTCAGCATGAATCCCCCACTGATAAAATAATTCCTGATAAAAGGCGTTCTAGCTTTCAGAAGTCGTGCATTCAAACAGTACAGTGGGGGTGTGTCAAAGTACCAGTGCGCTGTAAAATACGCGCAGATTAGCAGTTTGGGGCTGCCCATCTGTTTTGGTGGCAGAAAATGAAGGTCTAAGTATATGTGTTTTAAACCAAATGAGACCCATTTTAGCTTCTGGAGGAGAAAGAGGGTCCATCCTTCCCTGACAGAGGGAAGAGTTACAACCCATTGTGGTTGTCCTGATACTCTCTAGTCCAAAGACTTAACTTCACCTGGAAAGCAGAAAGCATTTGCTTTTTTTTGCATTTTTAGAACATAAATTTCCACACCTCCAGTTTAGGAAAATCCCAGTTGTAACGAGGCTAACTGGGCAGATTCCAGTTTAAATTCACTCCTGGCATGGTGGCCTTGACTTAGTGGCAGAGCACCAGCAACGAATCCGGCCCTTTCTCTCTGTGAAAGCGAAAGCGCGTTAGCCGGTCGTTCCAGAAGCGCGCAGAGTAATACGCCTTGGGATTGTACGCAGCTAATCCTCTTTTACTTTGCTGACTGTAACCTGCTTAGTCTTACATGAAATGTATTCGCCGTCTTTTCATGAGCCTGATCCAAAGCCTGTTGAAGTCAGTGGAAGGAGTCCAGGGTTTTGGTTTTTTTTCAGTAGTTTTGGAGCCGATTCTATATGAACAGCTGGTCTAGCACCGAGTCTTCTGGTTGAAAGACAAGGAAAATAAGCAGCACCAAACCGTGTTGGACTCAACGTTGTATTAAAGATATAAATGAAAGTAATGTGAAACTTGTAAAACCAGACTGGACAAAACACTCTGAAACATGCTGCAGGGAGCAGTCTAGTGCTAGCAGGGGAATAAGTTAGCTATTTAATGATTTCTTTTCCATAGCTTTTACTTTTCCACGTACTCTGTAACGTAACAGTACTTGTTTTTCCTTAGGCAAATAGCTGCCAGACAGCAGCACTGGAATGAGAACATATGTAGTGTTTGCTTTTATCTTACATTACAAAAGAAGTATGAATACCTTGTGTTATTCCAAGTATAAAATTACAGGTGTCAAATCGTTTGGTGCTTTAAATCCTGTGCCAGAAAAGTAATTTGGTAAAAAATAGCTATGTCCTGTCAAAGTCGAGCAGATAGCGTTGTTGCTGCGGTTCCTTACTTGCATGGCTCCAGTAGCATAAGATGGCACAAAACAAGCGTAAGAGACCAGCAAGAAACTTGACTGGAATTGGCCATAGAATAGAAAGATGGGAGGTGGGAAGGGTGCCAGAATGCTGGAACAGGCTGCCCAGAGGGATTGTGGAGCCTCCTTCTCTGGAGATGTTCAAAACCCATCTGGAAATTCCTGTGTGATCTAACCTAGGTGACTAGGTGATCCTGCTCTGGCAGGGGTGTTGGACTGGATGATCTTTCAAGGTCCTTTCCAACCCCTAACATTCTGTGATTCTGTGATAAACATAAGGGCCCAAAGTGAGAATCTTCCTGGTCCACTCTACAGTTGGTTTGAGCTTTAAAAATGCTGTTAAACAGAAGGTGTTTAACATCTTGGAGGGTGATTCTTAATCCAGAGATACCAAAGAATTAAAGCAAAGGGTGATTTGTGCTTGATTCTGGATAAGTACGTGGTTGACCCTCTGTCCAAAGGAATGTGCCATTTAAAAAGTAGAAGAATATTTACCTGGGAAGGTGAAAGATTTTTTTCTTCTCCATGTTACAGGTGAGAGTGCAAAACAGGGATGAAGATGGCTTGGCTGGGTTAGACGGTCAGTGGCTGCGTTGCCTGGCTGCTGTCAAGTGCCTTAGGAGTAAGGCCATCCTTACCGAGCTGAATAAGCCTTGAGGAAGAAGCTCACTGTGGACTTGAACTAAGGCAGGAGGTACGAGAACAGAACATAGCAAAACACAACATGAGGTTTTGGTACATGAATTTCTCCTTAACGTAGCGTAAAGAGACACACACTTTGTGCGGCTCCGGGGAATGAAGTTAATACTTTTATTGTCTGTTCCACAAAAGCTGAGTCTGAAAAAAAAAAATCTATTTAGTAGATTATTTCCCTAAAGGGGGCAGAAGACTCACTGCTTTTAATACTTTTTCAGGCCTCCAGAGCTACAGTGAAACCTGGACAGAGACAGCCTGCTTTGCAAAACTGCTTCTGGCAGTATAGATGTTAAGAAGCTTATTAAAGGACGTAGCAGCTGACAAATGAATCTTTAATCCCTGTCAAATCCCTTAAGTTTATGACCAGTGTAAAACAGTCCATGTGAAAAAGAAACTTCTACTCATCGGTTCATGCGTGTTTCCTGACGAGATGTATTTACTTGCATGGTGACAATCAGAACCCGTTTTACTTCTAATTTTCAAGCTGAGTTTTGGCTGCCTTAAAAAACAGTCTGTAAAAAAAACCCCAACTCTCTTCCCCTGCTTCTTGAAAACCGTGGGAGTCACATTCATTGTCCACACTGGTATTTTAAGTAAATGGCACGTAGGGTGTGGCGGGCTGCATAGTATGCGCTGAACAGCAGGCAGAATCCCGATGCTGAGAGGCTGCAGTTGTGTGGAGAGGTCAGAAACAGCAAGGGCATGTGGTGCACCAAAGCTCGCCTGTCCTGACAGAGCTATGAGTGAGGGGTTCACAGTCACATGTGCCGCTGTAGAGAAAAACTTTTGATTTGGTTGCTCTTTTTTTCTTTGTAAGCCACACGCTCACGCTGCATGGATGTCATGCTGCAATGAGTAAGTTCATTTTAGGTTCCTTTTTCATACAAGTTCCATTCCTATTAGTCTGTGAAAAGACTGTACCAAACCCCACAACCAGCTATGAAGGATAAATTGTGGGGTTTTTTTCTATTCCTGAAAAAAACCCCAACAACCCCACGGTAGGTCTGTCAAGTCAGTAGATCAAAGGATGCATCTAGTGTACCTCGGTATGCTGTAACGTGAGCTATTTGTTCAATAGTTAGCTCTAGTTAACTAACATGACTATTCATTCTAAAATAAGCACTCTGGCAGTGTTTGCTCCCAGGCAAATACTTGTTCTGCTACAGTTCTTTCTCAGCTCAGCTGCCTCTGATCCCCTTTGCAAGTGCCGAAGCTGTTTAGCCTTTGTAGTCAGGAGAGTTAATTACCGCTCATTTTGTTCGCTTTTCTGCACGGCCAAAAGCTTTTATGTCCTTTACATGGTTCGGGAGTGGAAAGACTAGCCTGCGTTAAGGGACTGTTCCTTATGCAACATATGATTAATAGTTGCCAAGAAGTGGTCTGCCCCATGCGCATTGGCAGGTTGGTGGCTGTGCAGCTGCACTGCTAATTACATAGCTGGGCTGGTTGAGCACGGTGCATCTGATGGGCCAGATAGGCTCCAGGGCCCAGCAGGAGACTGGGTTTAGGTAAACTGGGCCACCTGGGAAGAGGTGGCTCGATGTGGCATCTGGGGAGAGATGGGATGGATGTGCTGGGGCCGGAGGCTGGGCGCATGAAGAGTTACAGCTGCTAGCTGGGATATGGGGCAAGGAGTGAGGAGCAGAGGAATAAGTTAATAGCAGGCTACAGCAATTTGTGTAGCAACAGCCGTGCGCAGCATGGCCCTTTGGTATTGAGCTGGACTCCCTTAGCTTTGGGAGTGGTTGTGGTAGTAGGAGAGGAGCATATATTTACTGCTTAGCTTTCATATCGGTCCAAGAAAACCAGGCTTATCTCCCAGCCCTAAAGCATTGTCCCCACCAAAGCGGATATTCAAACACAGTGTTCTTTAAAGGTTGTGGCCTGCAGTAGTAAGAAGCTCAGCAGAGGCAACATAGTTTTAGCATCTATAATCTGCGGAGGTTTTTTAACTTGAATTATGTTCTTCCTTTTCAGCTAAACAAACCGTAGCGGAAAGCCTTTCACTGAGTGCTAAGATATTCACAAATGCTCTTGTTTCCACGGGGTGACTTTACTGGGGGCAGCAATGCCGTCTCAGAACAGAGCTCTTACGTGTCCCAGTTACAGATTTACTTCCCATGCTGCTGACAGCTTGATCTGTGAAAGAAAAAAAGGACAAAATAGCAAAACAAAACTCAACCCGCAGCCCCTGCAAGAGAGAAAAACACAGACTTGCTGGGCCACAGAGGAAGTGTCAAACACAAACATTTCAAAGGAGGAAAGCTTCTAGTCTTCATGTACATGATAAAAATCCTTACACAGGAATAAGTCACATAATTGTAACTATTTTTAAGCTTTAAAAGTTTCCGGTTTAATACCTGTGGGATAAGTCTGTGTAGCTAGCCGGAGGCCAATTTTAACCTTGGACCATTGAAATCTATTGACCTGTGGTTTGGTACAGAGCTGGCCATTGTTTTTTTCCTGCTTTGAAATAAGGGATATCTGGGAAACTTCTAGCACTCCCCCGCCCCCGCCAAAATATAAAAATCACATGGCTGACTCTGCGCTAGACCTGTTTTACTTAGCCTGCCTGGTTTTGCAGAGTAGCCAGATATTGAAAATGTTGCTTAATTAAGCAGATGTCAGACTTAGAAACTCACCATGATGCTGTTTAAACTGAATCTGGTAGATACTAAGAGGACATTAAGTGCATGTGTGTTTCCCGAGCTGTTTCATTCTGGTTTGAGACTAAGCAGCAGTCGTGGAAAGAGAAGACTGAACTGGGGTGTTCTGCTGTTGAACAAACAATGTTTTTTCTGAAGCAAAGTCTCAAGGCATTGCGCTGCAGGGCTCGTGATTCATAAGGCTGGGCAAGCGCTGAAGGGAGCTGTGTCTTGATTTGCGGCTTATAAAAAGGGGAGATTGCTAGTAAATGCGTTCTGCAGAATTACAGCCCAGCACATTCTTAGGAGTGGAGTTCATGGCTTTGTCTTGAGCAGTAGCCTCCTGTGATTACTGCATACTGGGCTTTTATGATAGGTGAGACAGCTTCTACCTGACCACCCAGCTATGTCACCATTAAATGCAGAAAAAGAATTGGGTGACCCAGTCTCGAAAAGGGGTAAAGCAAACATCAGAGCGCTGCCATTGACGAAACAGACTTGCTTTAAGCACATGCTCTAGTTGGTCTGAGTCATCCATCCTCAAATATGTTTATTCTCTTCCTCCATCTTTCACTGAGCTGTGCTACACAGCAGTGCTTTGGCTGGAAGCTGGGGGGCATTATGGGGGAGCTCCTGAGAGCAGGTAGGGATGGACATTGTGGGAAGGGATTGAGCCAAGGTGCTGAGAGATGGCTGAAGCCCAGCTTGCAAGAGCTGCTTGAGTCAAGAAGTCAAGTGTTTCTTCTTAAGGTGGGCTCTGGAAGGACATACCCAACCATGGGTAAGCTGTGTCTTACTTCTGCGACTCCCTTGGTGCCTGTTCCCTTACTGCCAGTTCTGCCTCCTGCCCCTGGAGTTGTTTCTGTTGCATCCTCCCGATGCAGGCTTTGGTCTTAGGGAGTCCCAGGCTGGGTCCTCTCATCTCCTCATCCTCAACGTTGGGAATTTCAGTTTTAAATCGAGAATCTTGAGAGGGAAAATGTATTCCCTGGTTATGAAGTGGAATGAGCCAAACATTCATTTAAATTGCTGCCTGTATTTCTGGCAAGAGGATCTGAGACCTGCAGATCCGTGCCAAGTGTGGCAAAGAGTGATCATCCACAGAAACCAAACTGAATGTGGCCACCCAAATGGTTATATTTTTAAACTAAGCAGTACAGGTGAGCAGATGTGGTTTCACTAAGTCTTAACAGAAACATAGAGGAATTGATTGTCCATAACTGCTAAGCTAGGAAGTGTTGCTTAGTTGTTCACACTGTACAATTTTTCCTGAAGTCAGCCAAATAAGTACTTTTTAGGATGTACTTCTAGTATGTGTTGAGTTCAGGAATCTTCCTTCGCCAATTTAATTCCCTTATTAAAACATGTCAGAATTTTTTTCTTCTCTTAACATGTCTGTATATGCATGTGTGTTTGTGTACGTATCTCTGTGTGTGTATCCCGTTATTAACAGTTAGCATTAACCGTAGGCATCAGGGATGAAATGGACTGTAAAATTTCCGTACCATCTGCTCAAACAGCAGCCTGCCTTCAAAAAGAGTACTCAGATGTTTATGAAAGCTAGCCTGGATGATAACTACGATGAAGTAGTCCTCGTGTGAGAAAAAAACTAGTTTCTTAACTGGCAAACTGCTTTGAAAATCAGATTTTTTACTTTCTGATACTCTCATTCAAGTGCAGGATTCCAGTTTTCTGCTTCGTAAGAGCTGTTAGAACAGCATGTAGATCGAGCAAAACAAAGTTAATAGTGTGACAAAATGTTTTGATATGTTGTCCTAATTCAAGAGAGGATTCCTTACATCTCCATGAAAGGGAGCTGTTTGTCAGCATGGGCTGAGGCTGCAGTGAGCCCAGTTTTGGTGGCAGCTGCTGTGCTGCTGGGTTTATCCTTCCACGAGAACCACGGGACAACAGCAGCACCAGGGGCACCTTTAGGGTGGCGAATTTGAAGATGGAAGAGTACAAATTTGATCGCAGTATTGGTTATGCTGTTAGTCAAGATCAGCCAATTCCGTTTATGTTGAGCAACACTCAGAGCCTGCTGGAGCCAGTGGGAGTTTTGCCATCAGCTTCCCTTGGGGGTAGGATTTTGCTCATTGTTTAAATTAGCCGTATCTTCACGGAAGCATATGGGAGCAAAGGCAAAGGTTTTGAATTGAAGGGGCCAGTAAGCAGCTTTATGCACTGACTTTGTTACACAGGTGAAAACTGAGACAGCAAACCCCATCTGCTAGGCCTTCAACACATCTCTCTCAAGCCCATGTTAGAGTCAGAGCATTCTTTTCTACTTTATTTACGGCCCTGGCTCCCTGAATGAGTGCATCTGGAGCTCAGATGCCTTATGCCCTTATTGCAAGGTAGTTAACTTGAAAAACTGCACAGGCTGTCAGATCTTTGCCGTGGAAATGCCAGGCTCTGTAGTCGAGGTGCTTTTGTGTGTGAGTATGTTTTTCACGTGAAAAGGCTGTTGAACTTTATGCATAAACACTGTTCTCTGTCTCTTTTTTCCCCCCCTCCCTCTTTTGTTACGGAGTGTGGACTAGCATTGAATATTCAGGGAAAGCTCCCCAGAGAGATTAGGGACATGGACAGATTTTAAACAGGGCCTTAATGCATGGACATGAAAGGACAAGCGTTCTAGTGGGAATACTAATGCAAATGCCCTGCTTTGGGGTCAAAATGCATTAAACAGCTGCTTGCATGCTGAAGATGCTTTTAAAATCAATACAGACCAGAAAGTATAAAAATTATAAATAGAGATCTTGTTATTTCCTCACTGTGGTAGCCAAATAGAGTAAAAGTACTTCACCGACTCCCTTTGTTATAAAGCCCACAACGCTGTCAAGTACCAGTGCTGGAGAGAAGCGTGTCTATGAATCCCTTTCTGCAGGGCTCAGAATCCCAGATCCTGGCCAAACTTAGTTCAGACAGGAGTTGTCCATATCCTTCCCGGAAAGTTATGGGAACAGAGACTTAACAGCAGTAGCAGTTAGATGCTTTGACATAAACTGTTGTTATCAACAGTTGCTCTGATTACACCATTGTGGAAGATAGCCTGTTGCTGGTTTTAATAACCCTGTACTGAAAGAAACCCAGCGAAGCCATTGCACAAACAAGCAGTAACAGGACACATATTTGGGGCAGCTACACAGCAGTTGAACTCAAGTGGAGTCCAGATGCAAAAACTGACAACCTAGATGGGTCAGCAGCTGAAATTAGGTTGCATAACAGTAACACAGCTGTATCAAAGCCGCAGCGCGGCTTTAAATCGCCACACGGTTGGTATTTATCATTAAGCTATGTGCATATTAAAGGAAGGCCCAACAGATTTGAAATAAGTGTAATCAGGATATATTTCAAGTAACTTAGGTTTCTGAAATAAATATATTGCCTTACCGTTTCTGTACATTTGCCTTATGGGTCCTTCAGGTCTCTCTCCATGTGTCTGCAGTGCCCCAGACTCTGAAATGGAAACAGGTGTCATTTGCAGTATTGAAGTGCAGCAGGACCTGTATAATACTTGGATCATTTAAGTTCCTGTCGTGGACCACATTTCATTACCACTGCACTGCCTGAGACCCACTGCCACCATCCCATGTTGCAATGATCCCTAAAAAAGCTGCCGCTAAATGGAGGCCCTTTGTTTTATGTGCTGCATGTGTGCAGCTGCTACAAGCATTTCACACCTTCAAACTCCACATCTCTCAGGCTCCATCTTAGTTTGGGGCAGAAGAAAAGTCTCCAGTAAGCAGCTGTGCAGCAGCCTTCAACTTTTCATTGCTGCCTGCCTTCTGCGTCGCCCCCGTGGCTCTTCCTTTGGGCTTATTTTTGCTTTCTGCCAAGTCAGATGCTTCTTCCCAACCTCACAGCTTTTCCTGGTCTGCAGCTCCCTACCGTGCCCTTTAAACCCTTCTGTGGAGACATCCTCTCTGCACTGAAAGTTGTTCCCAAGCTTATTCTGCGGGTGGGTTTGGAGGCTGTGTTGGGATGCACGCATCCTGTTTGTCGCTTGGAAGTCAGTGGTCAGGTCCCGCTCTGCTGCTCTAAGGCATAGGTGGAACTGCAGCTGTTGTCCCCGGGAGATGTAATTTTGGATTCTTTCAGGGTGAGGTGGCCTCTCTAACCTTAGCCTTGCTCTCAGTAATGCCTGTGGTGTAACCACGCTCAACAGTTTGTGGTTTGGATGTTAAAGAGCACAATTCCCTTTGAGAACACAACTGTCGATGACATAAATGGCAAGACTGCAAGATGTCTGCATCCACACGTGGCCATTAAAGCTCATCGGACAGCAAGACCAGTCAGGGTCCTTGCTGAAATTAGTACTCTGTGAGCCCCTGAGACGGTGCCACTAGTGTTAACCCGAGTGCCCTCACGTGCTCCTGCTCTTCCTCTCTGGCCTAAAATGCAAAGATGTCTCTGAAGGCAAGTGGCCTGGTCTCGTCTCTGCTTCTCCCATGCTTGGCTCTTTCTCAGAAACGCTCGGAGAAGAGGAAATGCCCAAAGGAGGGAGCATTTTTCTGCGCTTTCAGTACGTGCTTTTCCAGAGAAGGCAGGATGTGCGGCGCAGCCGGCTCGGGTTATGCACCCCCTGCGTTACGTGCTGCACAGTTATGCATTTAAAAGGGTCAGGAGGAGCGAGGGGGGAACAAAAAGCAAGTCTGGGGAGTGAACTGAAGACTCTCCTTTTACAGTGTTGCTTCCATGCCAAGGGCAAGGTGAATAACGCTTGTGCTTGTGTCCAGAAGGTGGCACCGGCAGCCTGAACCTACCGCCAGCTCTCCGTGCCCAGCCCCGGCTGCAGCAGCCTTGCTGCTCCGGCCTCATTAAAAGCTCTCAGCAACCAGGGCTGTTTTCTCCTTGCCTGACTCCAGACCTCCAAGCCCAGGGTGACCAGCATGGGGGTGACCGATAGCCATAGGTGTGACTGGGATCTCACCCCTTCGCTAAGTGACTGAGCGTAGGGAGGAGCAGAAGCTTTAGGCAGCAGAACATTTGCCTCCTCATTACAAAATTAGTTTTGTTGCTGAAGTGGGGAAAAGCCCATCCGAAGACACCTTTCAGGGTTTGTTTTTTTCAGGGATGTCCTGCAGCAGCCGCTCGTGCTGTGTGGGCACTGCAGCTCTGTGCGTGGCCACGCGAGCTGAGTTACCGCACGCGCTGGCAAGCGTTTCTCAGGTGACACCACTCTAAAAGAGGAGACACGGTGCTTTATCTTCTCTGGCTTGGGGGAATCTCTGCGTCTGTGAAAGGTAGACTTGGAACAGGGTTTTGACACTAATCTGGGGCTTTCAGCCAACGTGCAGGGCACCTTGCTGCTGGAGAGCCTTCAGCTCAGCTCCCCTGGGCAGCGAAACAGTTTCGCTGCAAAGGGGAGCAGATAAAATTTTCAAGCATGCTCAAGAAGCCAGATGAGTTAGGCTTTTCTGCAAGAGCGATTCTGGCTTTTACATTTCCTTTCTTGAGCTGGAAGACAGCTTGCTTAATTTAGGCAATGGTTTTCCAACCTCAGAAACCACAGGGATCCATGCTAAGTTTTGGAGATATCCTGCTCTCCATGTTGGCCGGCCTACCCCCATTTTCCTTTACTAGCATGATTACTCTTGGTTACAAAAACCCTAAAATATCTTTTTTTTCCCCCTTTTCTTCACCCCATCTCACCTCAGCAGGAGCCAAAAGCTCCCTGAGCCTGGCGCGCAGAGCCGGCTGCTGCGGTGGGAAGGGGAAGGCAGGCACCAGGCCAACTGCAGGCTGCGGCGCCGCTGCCAGTCCTCGTCCTCCAGCCGCTGCCCTCTGCACCCTCTGTGGCAGCCACCCAGTCGTGAACACCACCAGGCAGGACGAGACACTTGAGGGGAAGCGGTGGGCTGCCTGCTGATCGCCTTCATCACTTCTGCAAAAAAACCCCCAAAGCAACAAAACAACATCCAGAATGGCCTCCCCGAACTCCCAAAGTTCTCTTCTGTGCTGGTTCTTAGAAGCTTTTATTTTGCATCTAGCGGCATGAAATTGGAAAGCTGGCTGGAATAAACTCCCGATATCTGGGCACAGTGTGTTTACTGTGTGCCTTTAGTTTAACAGTGTCCTGAAAGGACCCCTGTTTTTCACAGCTACACACCGAGCGGCTGAAAGTAACTGGGTTTAGAGTACAGATAATTAAGTCCATTTAAATTTTAAAAAGGTTTTACCGCTAAGGAGGAAACGTGGGTTGGAAATAAGGAGTAGAGGAGAAATTATTCCGAGTTGCACGGTTGACTTTGTGCTGGAACAGCCGGCTTTTTCCCAGGTGCTTGTCTGCTGGCGTTGCCTCTTGCCGCTATGCATATGCAGGAAGGCAGAACATGCGGCTGGACAAGAGGGCTGCATACGGAGAGAAAAATTTTGACCTCAGGTGATGCTGTTCCTTCCTATTTCTGCCCACGTCCTTTGTTTCTCATGTAGTCCGGTCTCCAGACAATATGAGGGGCTGGACCTCTTGCTTTTCTTTTTTTCTTTTTTACGTTGTTGGTTTACACCACTTCTGATAAATTCTTTATCACCTGCTCCCTGCAAGGCAAACTGCAGCAGCTGTGCTGGAGAACTGCTGAGAACTGCTGATGAGGAACAAAATGGGAGCTACTGAGCAATCATTTGGAGACTGGCTATTAAAAAAACAAAAAAAAAAAAAGAAAGAAAAGAAAAAGCCAGCTAATTAGAGCTTAGAGGAAGCGGCAACACTTTGTGCAAAAACACCAGAAGGTAGGCCCTCCAAATCCCATACACTCCCTGTAAATAGCTGTAATTAACCCCACAGTATTCAATTTATTAATTAAAATTTAATTAATATTTTCTGTCCTTGACAATCATCATAGAGGAGGTCAGGAAAACATAGTGGCAGCCAGGTTTCCATAGAGCAGCCGTGACGTCCAAGAGGGCAGAGGCACAGGAGACTCCTGCTGAAATCCCTGTCATACCTGTGATAAAACAGAACTTAAATTGGTCACCGGATTGGTGGCAAAGGAGGGGGGGATGGGAAACAGGGCAAGCCCCACTCTTCTCCTGCACATTTCCAGACATCACTCTACAAATGCAGCACTCACTTCAGTTATTTGAAAGTGTGAGAGGAAGGAATAGTGAGAAAATGAGCGTTGTCATTGCTTAGTTGATGACACCGACCGAGGGCTGCTGTACAGCGCTGTGTTTCGCTTGGACTTGATGATCTGCTTGGTGCTTTGTCTGAGTGAGCTCAGAAGAGATATATGTTCTGGACTTCGTGGACCCAATCAAAGTAGAACAGCTATTGCTTAAAAGTGCTGTATCTGTGCTAGTGGCTTGGCACACGCCTGTTTTACTCCAGGGATGGGTTTCCTGATCGTTCATACTACCCACGGTCAATATGTTAGACACCTGCCAGTGTCTGAGCTCTCTTCTGGAACAAATCCATTGGTCCAGGGGGAAACATGAGTGTTGTCAACTCTGTTGTTTACTCCAGGATTTGCTCCAGACAGACAGCACAGATGTGGAAAACACCACATGTATTTCCTTCAACAAGGACAGCACTTCAACATTACTCCAGGTTAGGCAAGAGCATAGTTTGTGCCCTCATCCACCCTTCTCCTGGAGCACGCAACCATTTTTTCTGGTATTGTAATGTTTTTGACACAGCACTGCTCTGCTGACCTACAACATACACCTGTTAGTATTCTCCTTACCTTGAACTGGAAAAACAAACCCCAACCAAGCCCATGCACAGAAAATAATGACTGTTAGCTACTGGGTCACAAGGGAGACGTGAGCTGAGCACCATGTAGCATTGGCAGCCAGTGGGGAGCAAACTTTTAATAGTGTGGCCATGAGCCATCCTGCAAAAACTGGCCTGTGGGCAAGGTTCTGCAGCACAGGCCTGGTGAGGATGGCCATGAGGTAAAGAAGGTCTACTCCTTATTTAACAGAAGGGTGCAAACTGACTCAGCAAGATAACATATTCAGAATGTGTGGAAACCAGATCCCCGAGGTCACAGGGTTAAAGCTTTCAGTACAGAACTGTTAGATGGAAGCAGGTGAGGAGAGGAGATGGGACACAGGCACTATCATCGCCACCATCTTCTTGTCTTCTTTCCACTCCTTTGGGTGAACCATGATGGGTTAGGCAGATATTTGATACACCGAGTGGATCAGGCCCTTCTGGTAGTGCAGTGGCAGGTCATTTCCCAATCCTTGGGAGGCAGGCACCAAGCTGCTCAGTGCTATGAGGTTACAAGTGCTTCTGAGCACACCCAGAAGCAGAACTGGAGGTTTCTGGTGAACGTCAGCATTAGAAGAGATGAGCGTTACAATATGGAGTCTCTTTGGCGTCTGGGATTTGGTGCATAACTGCAGTTTTAGGACCATCACGGGCTGATCTAATGGTCTCTCCTGTAGTGACACAAGAAACCAGCCTCAGGCCCAGCAGACCGTGAGTTACAGCTCCCATCAGTTGTGTGCTCCCAGGCATGGCCAACACTGAGGGGCAATGGGCGGCCTAGAGTGAACAAGTTCTCTACCATTGTGGAAAAAGAAGTGCTTCTGATGCCCTTGCACAGGTGTCCCCAGTCTGCTAGAAGCAAGGCCAGAAGGGCGGAGATGAAGATGCCTTTGCTATTATAATGGTTCTGTTGGCTTCAGGCTGGGACACCTGATACAATGATGTTGAGTCACAGCAGCATTTAATCTTGTGTCGTCACATGTGATGAAACAGGCTCGATGCATTGTTAGATTGTTGGTAGGTAATTCCAGGTAGATCTCTGTAGAACTGAGAGACATGAAGACAGATGTTGAGAATCACTGCAGGCTTCATCCCAAACTGAAACTCCAAAGGAGCACAGTAACTGTCTGTGAACTATTGCAACTATTGTCTGACTTTTCATGCAGCATTTAGCCTTTTCTTTCTTTCTTCCAATCCAGTAAATCGATTTTTTTTTTTCAAGTACTCTTTAGAAATGTACTTTCTGCACTTCACCAAAATTCACCAGCTTCTCTTGGCTTTTACAAAAAGAAGAGCGAGAGGGGAAAACCAAACACCAGGCAACTCACTGCCAAGTTTGGAACTTGGCGTTCACAAAAACAAATACATCCAAACAATTTTTGCTTTTCTGTTAGTCATTTGTACTAACCTGCAATTAAAAGGCTCAGCATTTGTTCTCATCTCTTTCTGAAATTACATTTTCCACTTCCTAGGCCCTGTCCTCAGGCGGTGGATTTTTGAAGCAATCATGCCTCGGTAATTAATGCTTAAAGATGAATGTTGCAACTTTTAACACAGGGTGTCGCTGAGTAAACATCCAGCAAAGCCTGGTACTGAAAAAGAACACAAAAAACACAAGGCTTTTACTGGAAGCCGAAGGTTTTGCGAACATTGTCCTTAGAGCTCCCAGCTGCAGTATGTTTGTTTACCCCTTCCTCTGTGGTTGCGGATGGGGGAGACTGCCATGCTTAAAAAAAAAAAGGCAAAAGAAAATAAATACCACAGCTCATCTGTCAGTTCTTTGTGCCACTGACTCATCACCCCCAAAAGCTTGCTGGGAGTTGGGAACGCTTGGCTTGTACAGAGAGGGAGGAGACAAATCACTGACAAACGATATGGGCTTGTGACACGACCGGTGCCATTTTGTAGTTTTGCAAAAGGGCAGGAGAACAAGGGAGGGAGTGGGAGGAGAGGAAGAGGTGAAAATGGAAGGTGGTGAGGCAAAGTATGGTCAGAAGTTCCCTTCTATTTCACGTTCCATTGTTTGTCCCGAGTTTGCCTTTTTTCTGTAGAAGCCACAGCTTCCAGTGTGTTACCTGAGGTAGCAGCTTATCCTACGTGGGATTTCTGGCCATGACAGCAAGTGTTCCTCAGTAGCGTTATCGGAATCTCTCGTTGCAGCATTTTTTGGTGCTTTAGCAATTAAGTTCCTGTATCATCCCTTTCTAACAGAAATTCGTAGCAACTGAAAAGGCAAGTGGGAAAATCAGCAACTCCAGCATTTCAGGAAGAGGGAAGGGTAGTTTGGATTGAGGCTGCCTCCTTAATTTTGGCATTTGACTTGGGCATTGCAATCCTGATTCAGACCTTTTGGAAGCCACACCTCATGCCTGACATTTCCCAATCAGTTGGCATGAGGCAGCTCCCTCTTCACCTGAGACTCCTAAGACAGGAAAAGTGGGAAAGTACCCATGTAGTCTTGTGAGTGGCTTCTGTCAAAAGGGACAGGGGGGTCACGCTGTACCATGGGAGGGGTCTGGCTGTGCCAGGGTGCCCATGCCACTTCCACTAGTTTGGTATGTCCCCTTCTGATCTGATCTTCTAACTGCCATTTCTCATACACTGAAACCTTTCATGGTGTGGCAGAAGTCAGGGACAAAATCCTAAACAAATCAACTCGAACAAGAACAGAATACTACTTTGGGCTATTTTTTTTCCTCCTCTCCCCTTTGCCCCATCGATCTTTGCTACATTCCAGAAAAGAGGAGGAAATTCCCAATCCAATGTACAACAGACAGGTTGGCAATCGAAGTTTGGAGCAGGTACTTTGGGCTTTGTTCGCCTTTGATGTTCTTTCTGCTCAGAAGAAACCAAAACCCAAAGAGCTGCTGGAAGAGCTCCACGTGTCTGATTCTGCAGTTAAGCGTGAAAATGGAACCTCCCAAATAATCTTGCCTTTCTGGAAGTGAATTTCAGTCTCTAAGACAGATTAGCAAGAGAAACATTCAGCACTAGTCATACTCATTTGGGTAACAGGCAAGTTTGTGCCTGCGCTTGCTTCTAGTATTCATTATGAATGTGTAATAGTGACTTCCTAAGCAGTAATCCCAGCTGAACAGTAAATGAAGCATTGCCTCCTGCTTTAATGATTTCCTATTCTTTTAGCATTGTTTATATACCATCAGCAGCATGCTGATACATTAACTGAGTACCCGGCGCTTGGCTAGTTTATTATCCATTGCTTTAGCTATCTGCCCAGATTGCTGATCCTAAAAGGATTAAACTAATTTGGAGACGATTTTGCTGTTGAAAGCACAGTGTGTTTGAATTCTCTTTTTTGTTTTTTGGCTCTTTTAAAAGTTTTCCACTAAAGATGAAGACCTATTTGTACTAAATTTAAGCCTGCTCAAAATAGCTTCCTTGCATTTTTTTCTGTTGTTTGTTCACAAATTCCTTAAAGAACAGAGGTCCAGAGATCAGCACTCCAGGGTACAGCGTACTTCAGTTACTTTTCATGTTAAACATGACACAGATCGTTCAGCATTTTGCTAAATTGAAGCATTAGGAAGTCCCATGAAATGGAAAATGCTTCGGAAGGAAAAGCAGTGTGTTTTTCAAGAAATGACTAATCCTAACCAGATTATTCCAATGGAGTGTAATAAAGACTCTGCTACAGCTAATGAAAGATTTTCTTCAACCTCAGTGGGCTTTCAAACAGGCAGAGATAATATTCTTGCCCTCGCTAACAGCATTCATTTAGCTGTGATTCCTTTTCTAGACTAGGAATTAGATTTCCTTCTCCATTGCTTGTACAGAAAGACTCAAACTACTCAAGAAGATCGTGGGGGAGCCACTGTGTTTAGAAGAAGGAGCTGCATTGAATAGAAGATACCTCCCAACCTCACGTTCAGTCAAAATAAGCATCCTTACCATGCTTTTGAGCCCCTGCTCTACAACAGACAGTACCAGCCTATTGCACACACGAGGGATTGCTGCAATGAGGGATTGTAAAAGAGCCTGCACAACCCAACAGCCAGCAACCATCTCATGTGGCAGCTCACACACGTGTGTGCCCATGTTGACACTGATGAGCATTTGTATCAAGCCATCTGAGTTTATACACCAAAGTTTGGAAATGTTTACCTTTTTTCCCTAGGCTCCCTTATGAGCTTATTCCAAATCCTGTGTCCAGACTCAACGTACTTCATTCTTACATTGCCTTCTTTGAACCCTATGGACCTGAACTGGGCAGGCTCCCAGCACCTTCAGTTGTCTCTGGACCAGACTTCAACTGGTACTTTTTATCTAGAGGACATTTTGAAAGACTCTTAATGACTGTTGACTTCCAAGGCCATTTCATAAGGACCAGGACTCATAACGAAGAAAGTAGAGGCAGAAAGCAATTTGATCAGGAACACAGTCACCTAAGTGTCAGGGATGAGGGTCAAATATAGGGATCTGGCTTTCTGCTTGCACCAGAGTGTAATTTGCTCTTTGTTTTGTCTTTTGCGCTTTGTCCTCCTTGCTTCTTCACTGTTAGAATTAAAATGACCAAGGTAATTTATGCTCCCGATTCCTTTTCTTGTTCTGAAACCAGCAATGAATGCTGTAGGGTTTTCTGAAGGAAAACCTTTCTCTAACGGTGCTACATGCTACAGTTTTCTCTCTAGGAGCTCAGGATAGGGATAAAAAAGCTCCGTTAGTGCCCCTTTTGCTATGCAACCTTTCCTTAAAATGCCAGCAACTGAGCTTCCACAGAGAGAACAACAAATATTGAAAGAGGAATGTGAAGGACACTGTGAAAGAAGCAAGCAAGAAAAGGGATCTGCTCAGACAAGTTTCTCAGGAAAGGTGATGTAATAGGTACTGTAGAAAATCCTAGCGCTTGACATAACTTACTCTCCTTCTAAGTAGCTGTGGCTGCCAGCGGGCTGTGAGAAACAAAACTTACAGCTGAGAATACAGCTGAGCAGACTGTTTTGTCCAAAAGAAATAGAGTAGGTGTAAAACTTGTTTTCAAAAGATGTCATTGAAGTTTAATAGAAAAGTGTCCTGTTAATTAAGGTGCTGTGACCAAAGTCTGATTTCTGTTGGGTCTGTTCATGGTGATACTGTAACATTAACTCCTGCAGGCTGGGAGTACTCAAGAGGCTGCTGTTGAGATGCCGTGGTGTTCACTTCTGTTACAAGCACGCAGCCTCGTTGCTGGAGCTTAGCAAATTTTTACCAAGCTTTTTAACAGCTGTCTTGAAAATTGCCTGGCTTTGTATTGCCTGACTTGCACATCTTTCAGCCTGGTTTCTTCCCGAAATAACTGTTCTTGGCATGTGTGTTGTGCATGTGTCTGCATGCGTGTATAAACATTTTGGGAACCTCCCTCCCTGTTCTAGCAGACCTGACAGAGAGGCAAAGGGTCTTGGAAATATTGAAGATACTAGAATTTTGTGGATGCAGGTGACTGGGTACTGAAGAAGGTCTCAATCTTCTCTGCAGGGGTGAGGCTGCAGGGAACTGTGGTCAGCCTTGGAAACTCCAAGAGGCCGAAATCTGGAGGATGCCAGGTTTTCTTAT
>WEIS01077862.1:0-15262 GCA_013389965.1 Todus mexicanus | reverse complement strand
CGAGATTATTATTTCAGGGATATGAACTTAGTCAGCACCAAACCATGACATTACTATCATATTTTTTTCCATCTTTCCATCTTATCAGTGTGAAAATACACAGTAGGTAACAACAGATTCTTGAATGAAAGTTTCTTTGATGGTAATACTGAACTTCACTACCAGGGAAATTTTGTCTTCCCTTTACATGGACCTTTAATGTTGCTCCTCCCTGCTCCCTTCCACCCCGGCTCTTTATGATTTTAAATGCGTTTTCAACACGTTCAAGGCAAAATTCAATTTGGTGAGCTGTAGGCTGCTTGAAGTCACAGGAGATGACACAGAACTACATGCTACTCTTATAACTGAATATATAGTTTAGAGAATTTGCTGGGTTTTAAAATGGTAGATTAATTTTACAGGGGTGCATTAGGTAAGGTAAGCAAACTTAGCATACTATGAAAAAAGTCAGCATAACCAGATAAGCATATACATAAACCAATACATTACTTGTATTTTTCTTAATATACGATAAAGTGTGATATCATTCTTCCAATGAAATCACAGGAAAAAAGTTCAGTATGAGCTTTTTAAAAATTATTTGGAATACCAGTATAACTCCTTTGAGAGGTATAAATGTACACGAGTTTGAAGTGGTGTTGCCCTACTAAATGGATTCCTTCAGAGCAAGAGAAAGATTCCTTCCTCATGTTGCTTCCCCCCACCATTTAAGGAGTACAGTCCTGACTTATCAGGCAATGCATTTACTTCAGGAAAACTTGTCTTTAGCCAGAGTGGCGAAGGCAAGATTTACGGTACGATGGTAAGAAATCTGCTACTCATTTCGCCTTTCCTTCAGACTACCAGCCACTGGGGTGAATGTGACTGTTGCAGCAGAGGAAGGCATACAAGCAACTGCCAATATAACTGCTGCTCCTGTGAACATCGCTTTGAGATTGCAGTCTGGTTAAGTAAAAAATAATTTCCTCATAAGCAGGTGAATTCCTTTCCCATTTTGTTATTACTATCCAGAAAATTCATGAAGAGAGAGACCACTGTTTTCCCCTTCCTCAGTCCTGCAATATTTAAGCTATTTCTGAGCCTTTCAAGACTCTCCCTTGACTCAAATCCAAGCAATACATGCTTGTGGTTCATAAATATTTGTTTATGCAAATATATTTTAATACAAACATTTAATCTTGCCAGGTAAACATAAAAAAGATAATGCTGATGTACTTTTCACAGAAGACTTAGCTCACAGTTTTAATTTCCTGTTTTCATTAGTTTACCTCACTCGAAAAAAATATTAACACATCTTCAAAAGTATATTTTTTTTCTCAGTTTCTCAAGAAAATGTTTGGTTGCTACAACCTCTTTAGAGGCATCAGCTTTTGACTGGAACAAGTTTTAAATTGAAAGAAGCGATTGAAAAAATGGTGCTGATGTGCCACTGCAGTACTTTAAATATCTGCTTGCTCATATCTAAAGTTGTTTTTATGGTGAGTATCAACATGCAATTAAAAAGAGAGAATGTAAGTAGTGCTGGGCCTCTGCAGAGTACTCTTTCAGCATTTGTAAGCTCCTTTTTTGTTTATGCTGCTGGAGTCTATCAAACAACTCTCATGTTGAGACAATCAAGCAACCAAATGAATGGCTATAAATACAGTCAAAGCAAGAGATAACAATAAGCAGAATAACTAAGTCTTCATTTGAAGATGAAAGAGCATTTTTGAGTGAGCAGTATGTGATTAACCCACTGTATGTGGGGTCAATATGATTTATTCTCACAGCTACGCAGCCCGTCTTAGCCCTAGACCTCACTTGCTGTCAAAGACACGAGCCTTTCTCAAATCAACCCTCTCCTATGCCTAGTTAACACTCAGAGCTCTTAGTCAGGAAAATTAACTATCGTGTCCTTCATTCAGATTATACCCACCCACTCCTGCTTGGAAATAATTGTTAGCATAACAGTTTAACCAAGCATGCTTTCTACTCTCCAGTCCATCTATCTGCCACCTGAAATGCTACAACAGCCTAAAAGCAGATCTTGAAAACCAGAGACAGGGTCAAAAAATGTGTGCTTATTTTTTCTAAATTCTGAGTATTGCTAGAACAGTAATCTCTTGGCCCAACAGCAAAGAATAAAAAGCAGTAGTTCATTATGTTTTAAGACAATCAAGGGGTTCGAGTGGTTTGCAGGGATAGTACTGGCTTCGATTCAAACATATAATAGAGATGTCACATTTCATTAAAAAAGCTACTTTGTGTGGAGTGATGAACTTCTTACCTTTTGTAGCTATTCGAACACACTGAGTTTTGGTTTCCTGTTGAGGAGGGAAAAGTAAAGAAAACAGTCAGATTAGATTATTTTTTCTGCCCCTCCCCACTCCATACATTTGTCCTAGATCTGCTGATCACTTGGGGTGACCCAACAAAGTGGACTCTGGACTTAGCAGGGGAGGAGGCTGAGTAATTTTGCCTTTACAAAAGCTAGATGAAACCTAGACATTGGTCTGTACTATCCAAGATAATGACAGTGAAAAAAAGATGCAGGACAGCCCACATGTAGCAAAATTTCAGATTATTCAAATCAAACGGAAATCATGCAATAAGAATACAGAGAGAGGGTGCAGTGGAAGAAAAGAGGAGGACTGGTGCTTTTATTCACATCATGGCACAGAAATCCTGAGCCAGTGTTGACCTCCAACAGTGATGTGCAGCAAAGAAGGTACAGTTGCTCAGCACTGTCTTCAAACTAATACCTTGCTGCATCGTGACAGTCTTTAACAGTAACCTGAAGAACATCAGTGACATGCCCCCTCATGCTTCCAAGTGTAGAATCTGCACAGAAAAAGCCCAGGTATCCCTTCACATACCACACAGTAAATCTACAACCTATATAATCTGCCCAGGAAAGACAGTGATTTGACAGCAATGTGCTTCAGAAGTTGCACATGCAAAGACAATTTGTATGTATTTGCCTTTTTTTTTTTTTCCTCTTTCAGAAGTTTGTTCAGCAATTGAAACAAATGAACAGAGAGATGACTTGGTTATGCACAGTTTGGACAACTTCAACAGATGAGGGTCAGTCATAAATGGGTTTTCTAACCTTGTTGTACAATATGCAGTCATTTTAAAGGCAAACATACTGAAACAGCATAAGGTTGCATGAGAGGATGCAGCTGCTGCTATATTAGATCACTCTAAACAATATTAGCATGTAATTAGAAAATATAATAATGACAGTTTCATTCTATAAAACATGCTCCCTCTAGTCCTGCACCTCCCAGCGCTCCATTTCCAAATACATCCCCTGGGATATCTCTCCTCTCCAGGAGTTCCAAGCAACAGGTAAAATATGTTGATGCTGTTTTGTAATCACAGTTTGTAAAGAATGAGCAAAGCTGTGAGTTGAGGCTTCCTGTAAGTGTNATACTGGTTTTGTACATACTTGTATATATTTACTTTTTATTATTATTGTTATTATAATTTCATTTTTTAGTAAAGCTGTTCTAGTTTCCTTTCCTAATCAATAAGTCTCTCTCCTTTATTTTCCTTTATTTTCCCTTTTTGGGTGGGGAGGGGGAGAGAGCATTCTCTTGCAGATTTGGGGGTACCCTGACTCCAAACCGTGACACTTGTCCACTTTTGCTCAAAACACCTGTGAGGATCACAGAGCAACCCTCATCACAACCCTACAGTGTATTTCAGGGCATACATTGCTTCTCCTTGACTATTTTGGTTATCCCAGTAGTTTACAGTAAAGTACCTGTTTAAATATCCTGCAGCTCAGAGGTCATCTTACAACCACTAGATCTCTGTCTCAGCAGAATGCAGCGCAATCCTCCCAAAATCTCCCCCCAAATCCCTCTGGGAACAGAAATTTGATCCAAAGTTTTAAATCATAACAGAGAAAACCATTTTAGGATTCAACTCCCTCACAAACTGAAATCAAGTTAAAGTAAAAAATAATGTGCTCTTCCCTCATCTTCTACTTATCTGTCAAAATATAAAAGCCAAAACAAAGATCTATTTTTGCATTTAGTATTTTTACTTTACTCTTTCCTCATTTATTTCTTGGGGAATGAAATAAATTTCCTTACAATTTAGTCCACTGGAAGCCAACAAAAGCAAAGGGAATTATTTGTTTGCTTCATACAGGTCTATAGATAAGAACTAAAAAGAGAGAACGGTCTCTTGTGTCACAAAAAGCATCCAGTTCTCAAGCAGCTCCAGCACAGTTTCATTAGCTCCTGCTTTGTCCCCATTCTAACTTGATGCATATACAATTTTCAGAACTATAGGTAGAAGGTGAGTTTTTCTGCAAAAGGCTCCAAGGCAAGGCTGCCTGGTAGCTAGGATTTGTTCAGTCACCACAGAGACCCAAACGCAGGGAAGAATAAACACAGCTTCTGCTTCTTTACAATGCCTCTGGTGTGTCTCAGCAGCTATCAGTATAGCTGTCCTTTCTAGTTTCTTTCTGATATGCCTGGATATGTCACATGGACACTACTATGGAGATCTTAATACAATTTCCTTCACTTTTCTAAACTATAAATCAAAATTTATAATCTTTAAATATCTGAAGCTGCTGTGTCTATCATGGTTTCCCTCCCCACTGATCATTTTTCCATCCCTCATTTTTCATTTACAAGAGGAAAACCTGTTTGAGAGCAACAGCATGGGGATTGGATAGCCACAGTTGTTCTTCCTTCCTGAAGCCTCCTTCCCTGGTGCTTTTCCCCTTCCATACGCATACAGAGCCATCAGCAGTACTCAGCAATAGTTAAAAATGAAATATCAATGAGATAACAGCAGTGGAGTAAGCCTGAAGCACACCTTTTCAGAAAGGCTCTTGTAAACACACCATGCGCTTGGAGCTACTTTTGTTCAAGTGATTTATTTATTTATTTTTTTTAAATGTTTGGTGCAAGAGTCTCAAAAAGTTTGTGAAGTTTTATTAGCCCGCTGAGCAGCCCTCATTCTGTTTATCCTGCAGTAATTTAATCTGAAGTGTGCGAGTACTGAGAACTGGGGAAAGGACTGTGGATGTTATTTACTGAGAAGGCAGAGTCACAGCACTGAAATGACTCTGCTCAGAAGATTACTATGAGATGTATCAAACTCTCATCTACTAGCAGTTGCTACGATACAAGGGCAGTGTGAAATACGAATGGCACGCTGCCATGCTTTCACAGCATGGGAAGGATTACAGCCGTGCCACTGCCAACACCTAACTATGTCCAACTCTGACAGTCCTAATTGTCACCATGGGCATGTCTTCGACTCCCTCCAGGAGAAAGGTGTGGTAAGTACTTACCTTCTCAACGCTGCTCATGGCCTGGAAATAGATGTTGTAGCCTTTCCGAGGAGCCAGTGGGGGGTTCCAGAAACCCTGATAAGTCCTGTTGTCGCCCACAGTAAAGGGAGCTGGCTCTGGCAGGTTTCCTGGGGGCAGTTCAGCAGCAAAGTAATATGGTGACCCTCCAGTAAGAGCAGTCTGATAGGTGACGGGGATTTGGTAGCACTCCATGGCACCCGTTTCTCGCTTTGTTCGGTGTGGATGCAGCTCCTCAACAACAATCTGGTAGGCACTAGTGAGACAGAGGAAAAAGAGCATAACTTTAAGGTCATCTGCCAAGGTCAAATCTCTAGTCTCAAAAATATTAACCCAATTGCTTTGTGTAAACTTAAAAGCAAAACAAAGAAAAGCAAAAAGGAAAAGACAGAAGATGCATAGATGCAGAGAAGAAACAAAGGCTTGAAATATAGCAAAGCCATCTAATTCAGCCATTGGAAAGAAGCAGTATCCGTTCTTTTCAAGGAAAACAACAACACAAATCTATGCACAACCTCCTAACAATGTTGTGGGTTTTATTTTTAAACACAGGAATGAATCTGACTTTAAACTACAATAGATTAAACTCTCGGCTGATCACAAGCATCTGAAGTTAGCATTTTCCTCTGAAATTATATTAGAGAAAGCTGAGCTTCAAGGCCCAACATAATGACTGCCTCCAGGCTGTGCTTGAAGCACCAATTTCCAGTTGTCATATCATTAGAGACAGAATGTGCTGACAGGCTTCTCCACCTCATGACCTTGCTATGGCTTTTATCTTGGCTCAGAGCTATGCAGATCTAAAGTACAAGTGACATGCTGCAATACAAGCACAGATGGACAGAAATCTGTCCATTCCACCAAAATAGACTGCCTCATTCCTCTACAGTTGTCAATGATAAAATGTTACAAGTTGCTGAAGCAGATGGCATTCGGCCTGTTAAAACACCATCCCAACCTCCCAATACCTCTCTTGAAATGGTCCATGGCTTGGTCACTTTTCAAAATCACCTGTTCAAAATAGAACAGGTACTTTTAATTCTTCTTTCTCCTCTAGGGGAACTACCTAACCGCAGGATGTTACCAACTCATTATCAGATTCCTCTGCTGTGCACAAGTACAGAACTCATACTGAGACCAGGAGGCAATTCTCAAGATTGTAAGAAAAAAACAAAGGAAAAAGAGTTTTGGGGTTTTAAGAACCATATGTATGCATATGCACATATACATGCACATGATTTCTCATTTATATGCAGACATTTCAGGACATTATGAAATAATAGTAGGAAAATATGACTAAGCATGTAGACAAGACTTGAAGCTATTCAACTAAACTGGCAGAATTGCCTGTCTTGGTTTTGTTTTAAAGCTTTCTAAACAGAAAAAGTAAATTTGAGCAGAGTTCCTGAAGTGTCACCGCATTGCTGCAGGGACTCAGAAGGCAAAGGCAAAGACAATCCTCCTTCTTTCAGAACTTATGGGAGAGCATTAAATTATTTTGTCAATTTTCTCTGCTACTACTGCCCAGAAAACCCAATAACTGTAGTGGCAGAGATGAAGTATGATACTGGGGAATGGAAGAAAGGAGAAAAGAAAAAGTAAGGAATGACATTTCACATCTTTCTTGAACAGAAAGAAAAAGTTGGCAACCTATTTTCCTAGTACCTAAAAAACTGAGAAGGAAAGCCTCTTCCCTTTCCAAGTGTCCAAGAGGAATATACAAAGTCACCTCATTTTTTAAACTCCAGGTAAAATGAGGAAGGTAAACAAAAAAATGATGAGTTAGGTCCAGGGACCTCTGTTTTTCATAAACTGTTTGTGAACTAAGCTTGGTTATAAACCACCTTTTGTGGCAGACTCAGTGTATTCATCATGTCCAGTTAATGTGGTCTGTACCAACAAATCATTTCCACAAGACTCTCATGCACCCAGATTCTTAATGTTTCAAAATAAATGTACTAGCAAAAAGCCCTAAGAGCATCGATATCTTACAAACACATGACAAGATGTAAAATATTAAAAATAATTTTTGTTTATCATGTCCCAGGGAATACATGTCTATGGGTATTCACTCCTTCCCTAGTGCGGCCTTGGACCCAGGCAGGGTTAAAACCACTGCTCTCGAACTGGGCAGCCAACCAACTGGAGAGTACTGGGAACACAGACGTCATGTCTCTGCTCCCTCCATTCTTCAGTCTTCTCTCATGTGCTGTCAAAGAACTGAGACTGACACAAATTCTGCTCTCTGAAGTGCCAGGAGAGCAGGAAACTTGTCATCTGTGACACCATGCCAGCTTTGGAGGGGAAAGCCAGTAGAGCCTGCAGGGAGAGCGGAAGGACAGTGCAACATCTGCATGTGATAGAGGCAACACATCCCCTGGAACAGCCCAGCTTGTCACGCAGCTCAGAAGCTGGGAAGCACAGTGGTTACCAGATTAACCCTATTCCTGTCCCTCACGCCCCCATTTTATAGAATAAGAGGTAAATGAGGTATCTTAAGGGTCAAGCCTCTTTGGAGATCAAATCAAATCAAAAAAGCAAAGATGAAGGGTATGGGAGTTAAATATTAGGAGAGCCTCTTTTAATAGCGTTGTTTAAAAAAAGTAGTTTTTGAATAGGAAATAAAATGGCAAAATTTTAAGCATGAGATCACAATAAAATGTGAAAAAAACCCTCTAATAAAGCAATTGACATGAAATACGCTTCAAAAAATAATGAGTTTTGAGCCTCTGTATTTGAAAAGCTACAAAATGTGGACAATTCTGCACCTACCTTCTTTGGAAAGGTCATCTGACAGTATTTCTCATGCTACACTACAGGCTAACAAGTCACAGATGAATACAGTTGTCTACCTCTGGGCCATTTTTTATAACATGTCTAAATCCACTTACTAAACACTACAGAGGCTCCACAGCAGCACTGTTACTCCTTGTACACATGATAGCATTCGGAAAGGACACCCTGCTGTAAGATGTGAAGAAAGAAGCCAAAGTTAAATTTGCAAATTGAAAAGCGGGGTGTTCACTGCCTGCAAATGCGGTCTGGTATCAGGCTATAAGCGAAAGTTTAAAAGCTATGATGTACTCTGCTTATCCTTCCATTTTTACGTACTATTAATCCTAGCTTCAATTATCTTTCATTTTCTACATTTTCTTTTTTTTTTTTTTTTGTATAATGGTGGGAATTAAATTATGGAGAGCCTCCTTGTGACTGGAGCTGAGAGAATTCCTACAACAGCAATTTTTTCCCGATCTTCCCATACAGCACAGGAGGAATAAAAGAAATAAATGAAGAGGGAGGAGTGGAAAACCTATGACAAGAATCTTTCTCCCTGATGACCAAAATAAATTCTGCACTGTTCTGAACAGTGACACAAATTTCACAACCCACTGCATAAATCGTTGGGATCATAAAGGCCAAACAATTGTCCGAAACAGCCAGATAAGCAGAGAAAGTGTTGAAGAGATAGAGGGTGAAGAGCTTTTCAGATGAGACTTTGCATGAAGAAATTACTTTTCATGTTAATTTTTTTCTCCACTTAGTAAAACCTCCACAGTACCACCCTATTGACCAAGACGATTACAAAGAGTTGAAGGAGGCCCCTGCCAACAGATCTTCATTTTCACCCCTCCCTGAAAATTCAGGCTCCCAAAGAATCATGGCAGTGGTGAACACGTTGTTTAAATTTCAGCCCTATTCTGACTAGGCTTTAATATCAGTTAGAGATATCCTTCTATGCCTCTAGTGGAGGCACAGCATCCTCTCCTTTGACAGGTGCCAGACTGTCTGACAGCCAAAGTAACAACCCCAGCTCTTGGAATTCCGACTGACAACTAAGTTTTAGCTGCTCCCTGCCATGGACCACTTAATTAATCTTGCTGAAAACTGAAAACAACCTGATTTTGTGTATGGAGGTATAAGAAAAACACTTTAGCAATAAAAACCCATAAATTTGTCATTATTAAGAAGTCTCTGTGCTGATTCTGATAAATGTTCTTTGCAATTATCATCTGCAGTAGGATTTGAAAACAAAAGATTGTTTTGCCGGTGCTCAGTTAAGATCCTTCAGAAAAACTACGGCAACAAACCACATCTTCAAATGAATCACCATTGATGCTACTGACTGGGATCTCATCGGTAAGATTGATGGTGAAATGGTACATGCTTCACAGTGAGCCTGAGCCAGCCAGCCCTGTCTCCCTTTGCATTTCTAGTTTGTAATTTAGTTCAAAACTTCAAGAGGCCATAAAGAATGCTAGAGATTACACGATAACACTTGACAGGGAAGATATGATTAGAGTCATGTTTAAACTGTGACAACTATGGCATGTAGCGTCTTAAAGAAATGATTGACAGCCATAGAGAGATTTCACTTGAGTTTAAGAACATCTGTTTCCTGGGGGGCTGTGCTGATGGAGAGGCTGAGGTACAACAAAATCTGATCATAGCATAATTCTGTTTGTAAAAGCAAAAGAGTATAAGACAGCTTTTTTTTTTTCTCTCTTTTTTTTTTTTTTTTTTTTTTTAAGCATGGATCTACTGCTATTAAATAAATGATCTTTTGACCATCTACAGCTCCAGGGGTTGAAGGACTGGGTGCAAACATACCTTTTCAAAAAG
This sequence comes from Todus mexicanus, assembly GCA_013389965.1. Taxonomy (NCBI): domain Eukaryota; kingdom Metazoa; phylum Chordata; class Aves; order Coraciiformes; family Todidae; genus Todus; species Todus mexicanus. Next base: position 5,325 of record WEIS01077862.1, on the reverse strand, counting down.
CCAACTGTATTCTTTAGTTTCAGGCTCAAGAACAGCATTTGCGGTCCTTCTACTCAATCACAGCTGCAGGCATGGTGATGCGTTTTTTCCCACCTGCCTAGTAACACTCATCATGGCAGCAAGCCAGCTTGTAGCGGAAACAACTGCAGCGTGGATGGAGCGAAGCTTCACAAAGCTTAGTGAAATGCACCGAATCAATTCAGAATTTCGGTATGCTACATTTATCCCCCCTATTAAGAAGTTGCTGAAAAATACCTGACTGCAATATGCATCACTTTGGGAAAGGGAACGAGACCATGTCTTCTGCATTCCCCTGGAGAATGCTCCTAATGCCAAGTAAGGAATAAAACACCTGGCTTATTTTAAGAATAAAGCTCAGCTCTCTGGTTATGCTGAGGGGTTTATTTCCTTGTCTTCTTGATATTAAAAATTAAATGTAATCTCATAGAAACTAATTGAAGTGGAGAGGGAAGATGGGAGACAGGAAGAAAGACGTGGTTTTCTTGAGAACATACTCAAACAATAGTTATTAATACACCATCAACCCTATCTCTATCAAACTATCTATTAACATTTAGCAGATAGATCCTTTTTGCCACCTTCATAGGCCACAGTGACAAGCTTATGCCATAGAACTGAGGATGCTGTAAAGGAAAATTCAGAGAACAAATGTGAGGTGGTGTGCTGCAGATTTACTTTGCAGTGAATTACCTGCCTGTCAGTTCAGTGGAGAGAAACCAGAGCTCCCTGAGCTAGGTATGAGTACTCCTTTAGCCACATCCCATCATGCCATCAGTTCACAAAAGAAAATACCCAGGATAGAAACCTGGGACATGAGACTGACTCCCCTCAGGGTGAGTGGTAAGAATGAAGGCAGGAGTCTGCTGCTGTCGGCACAGATGTGCCACAGACCAGTTGCTGTAGAGAAGATGAGCATCACTGCCAGCAGATCCCAGAGGTGTCTGGCAGGCGTGCTCTGGGCAAGCCTACACATCAGCCCTGTTGGAAGACTAGGCACAACACAAAGGATTTGGCACAGATTAGATTAGAGAGAGATACCACATTTCTCAAACAGGTACAGCTTTGTGTATTGCCAGCAGCAGGACACCTGGAAGGCTTTAAAAGTGCCTATAAAGGCATACAGTGAGGTTAAGTACCTGCGTAACTTGGGAGCATTTTCACATCACAGGTCTATTTTCTACAGTAACAATTCAACAAAATTCCTATTTTGGGAATGTAAGTCCTGTACTGAATGTAGTCCTGTACATTTTATCATTCTTCACATCCATAAAAACCCTAGGTTTGCTCCAGGGTAATCTTTCAGAAACTAATGATGTATGGGGTTACAACTCTATTTATGAATATTTCACATCAATATCTCCTATTAAGGGGGTGCATCTAGATTATCTTCTATGGCAGAATATAAATAACTTGATCATATCAATCACAAGAGTGACTACATCATAAGCATGTAAAAATGCTTACAGGTACGTGATTCATCCCAAAAGTAAATATATGTTCCTATTAATGGAAATACACTTAAGAAACAGTTAATTTTCCTCTACTTTTAGGGCTCAGAAACAACACTCAAGATCAGCTGAGCCACGATAACTGACTTAATGTAACAAAGAATGAAATGCATTACCCTCTATTTCTCTAAAATGTCACAAGGGTAAGAGCATTAAAAGGTTCTGATGCTCAGTAGCTAATTAACCCCCAATTAGTCAACCCTGTCCCTGAAAATTGCTGATGCAGCTACATCAGTAAAACACAAATGGAATCAAATACTAACAAAAATTTTGCACTAACAAGCAGAAGTAAAGAGCAGGATGTGGACCAATCTTTGCAAACAGAATTAAATTATCTCTCACTAGAGAGCAGAAAGGGAAAGACCCCTCAAAGTTAACAGAAATGAAACATTTTAATATGATTATGGGACATGCCAAAATAAAATTTAATTGCTGCTACATGATTTCTAGTCAGAAGTACTCCAAGAGGAAAAAGGTCAAATAGTTTGTATTCATCACTATTATTCTCTCATTTCCTCTGAGCTTCCAGTTTTCCAATCATACATATATGCTGTAGAATAGCTGATTTGAAGCATTGTTGAGAAGGTAGTGTTATTTTCAAATACACTTTCTGCCAAACACCTTTCAACCTCATATTTCTGAGACACTGTGAGAAAGTAAATTGAAATGATAATGGATAGGAGGTGGTCCTGAGGACCCTAAATCAAACAGGACTCACAACTGGATGATTTAGGTCAGGATTGTCTTTAAAAAAACCCACACAAACCACAAGACATTTTTCTTTTTAATTACAGATCTATTGGTAAGGTCAGTCTAGCTAAGAAAAACAACAGTAATGTCAAACGAATATCACTTGGAAATTAACAGCTCTATGAGCTTTGAGATAGTATATAATCAACTAAAAAAACCAAACACCACCCTAACTTTTGATTTTCTAAATTTTTTTTTTTACCTGATCGGTGCACCTTTGGCCTGTGCTGGTCTCAAGAGTACAGTTATTGTCGTAGCAGTTTCATTGAGAGATGCATCGACTCCTTCGTAGTCCGGTAAAGTGGGAGCTGATTAATGTAGAGTGGAAAGGAAACAAATGAGAAACAAATCAGTGAAACCATTTTGAATTTTCATGAGAATGTGTCCGTTTGCAATATAGTACAAAGTCATAATCTTAATCATCTATTTGAATCTCTTTTAATGATTTTCCAGTCAGGCACAATCTTTTACTACAGCATGAATGAAACTTCACCAACAACTGATAACCTCATCCCTAACTGCTTCTCCTCAAATCATGATACCGATCAATTTAAATAGGTTTATTTAAGAAGGACAGAACCAGCAAGAGGAGGTGACTGCCAAGAAACACCAAGACCCATTTTCGCCTTGCTCTACCTTACAAAGAGCTATATTCACCATCTTGAAGACCCAGCCTCTACCATCTTCGCTTTGTCTTCCTCCAATGATTTAAGAACCGTCCGCATATCCTCTTAAACAACATGGGACACCACATCAATATCAACTAGAGTGGATGAAAATTTGGCTTGGATAGACATTCATTTGTGTACAAGAACTGCATGGAGTAGTCTACTCCCATGTCCATCGCTCCTTCCATTTCTAACAATGGATGGCCAAGCTGCTTATTAATCAGTTTCAGAACCACTGCAATTTTCAGCCCAGGTTATTAAGAAAACACAAAATCAAAGTATAAACTAGACACAGTTCAGGAAGTGATTCATTAATGGACTGGCTTTCAGGCCTTCATGGCAGCAACATTTGTTGTGGGTTGGATAGATTGTGTTGGTGATTACTTCAATCATCCAACTTTAATCTGCTGCCACAAACCTTTACAGTCCTCACTGTCAATACTGTTGCTGACCAGCTCTGGAGTGAAGGAAGAAATGGGATTTTCTTTGATTCCAAAAACAGTAGATTTGTATTAACTACTAATCTTTAACAGGCTTGAAAAGTATCTGCATGTTTTTTAATATGTAGCTATATCTTTATAAAATTGTTAATGATGCCTATATATTTTAAAATTAACTTTCACAAAAAAGATGTTTCTTAGCAGGGTGTCATTTAATTCAGTCATATTTATTTTACAACAATATATCAATAGACAGAAGAGCACGGAAATATTAGGAATCTTGCTTCATTAGTCCCAGATCCTAGACGACCACAAAAATTGCTGTTATTTCAGGAAATACTATTTTATAGAAATAATATTCATTTTATATTCATTTATGAATTTCTGTTTACACCATGTTCACTAGGGTCACAGCAACCACCTGTAAGCTTGGTTAAAAGGAATGACTTCACTCCACATTAAAATAAAGCCAGCATTTCATGAAAAACACATTTGCTTTGTAAAAAGTATCAATTAAACTAGAAGTATCACTGAAACTAGACAACAGTTCAGCATAAAGCAAGATGAAAAAAAAAAAATCAGTTCAGGTTGAAATTCAGATACAAAGGGTGTCATAGTCTACCTTTAAGCTTTCCTAGTATTAACCATGTTTAGCCAACTGACAGACCCATATTGTGTCTAGAAAGTGTGGTAGATTGTATTCTGGACAAAATTCCCAACATTTCTGCGTGGAAAAAGAGGGCATATCTGAAGAAGCCTAAACACACTGTAGTTCTAATTAATCCAAACATGTTGAGGTGTTTATTTCTCACAATACTGAAACGTCTCTGGGACAAACATGCTAGTAAGATACAACATAGTTACACCTTTTTTTTTTTTTCCCCTCCTACAAAGAAGACAGGTACTCAAGTACTGTATTGCCATTATCCCTTAAAGTTGATGAACTGGAATTTGTTGGGAAGAAACACAAGGATCTTAAAACAACCTGAGTAAAATATTGGACTCCAAAACAATCTAATAGCTAGATAAGGAGAACAGATCATGTCATTTGGATTTTTTTGGTGGTTTGGTTGCTGTTTATTTTTTTGAAAGGGCTGGGATATGAGGAGTGTTAGTGCTTATGTGTTGGGATGGAATACAACAAATTGTTGCAGTTAGCTATGACAACTACAGCATTTCACTAGCTACCTATTTTAAGGAGCTCTGCCTTGAATTTTCTCATATTTTGATTTATGTGCATGTTTTTGGAAACTCGGTGAGGAGACTACATGAGTCGTTTCCCATGGAAATGGTAGGTGCATTCCAATACATTATTAACTGCCCTTTACAGGTCGATGTAATTTTCATTATGGCAGATAATACAGAAAGTAGCCTGCTTTGTGCTGTTTACCTTTCTAAATGACTGACTTAGATCTTTGCCAAGCTCTGAAGTTGCCATGTCACAAAATCAACTGTATCTCCAGATATAGCACTGACTTATCTTTTGCTATCAACTGCACAAGCTTCTATCTTATTTTTTGAGAATAATACTGAAATTTAAGAAAATAAAAATACTAAAGCATTCCATTTGATGTTACTGTCTTCTAGAGTTTCCAGAGCATTATTAAGGCAAATTGGTGCACTGCAGTAAGTGAATAAAGCACGAGGAAACAGAACTATATGAAACTGGTAAAAGATATTCACACATTCTCCTAACTGCCCCAATTCTGTTATAGCTGTGTGCTGCTAAGTGGTGTCACCTTGAGTAAGTCAGTTCATTTTTTGCATCTGACTTTACTAATCTGCAAAACAAATACAGTACTTAGTGATCTATAGAGAGCTGTAAGGCTTAATTAGTTAAAGTTTATATAGCACTTCAAAATCTGAAGATGAAAATACAAGATTACAAAAACCCAAATAGTTCACAACTACATGTGTGCAATTTCCACCTCATGCAAA
>WEIS01077858.1:0-17471 GCA_013389965.1 Todus mexicanus | reverse complement strand
CAAATTGTAACCTAAGATAAATGCCTTTACAATAGCTCATGATTTTATTCCTAATGGGAAAAAATGGTTCCATTTTTTTTCCCTCTCCCTTCTTGTTTGGTTGTCAGGTAATTCAGCAAGGTGTGCTACATGGCATTGCATCATTCAGAGAGAAAAAATGAAATTTCTGAAAGAAAACAAATTTTTATTTTTATAGTTCAGATCTGAAAGAGGAGAATCTGCAATTCTGTGCAAGTCTTTTCAGTTGTGCCATTGTGATTAATTTATTTTGTCATCCACCGCACCTGCAGCTCAGTTCCTTTACTGTCTGTCTCAAAAAGAAAAATAAATAATGTTTTGGCCTTGTGTGTAATTTTCGTTCAGCTGTTGAACTTCTCGAACCTGTTTGGCATTGTAATTATTTTAAGTAATGCGAAGGCTACAGTTTCATGTTTAATTGAAATGTAATTCTTCAGTATTATCCAGCTGTTGATCAGAAAAGCTGAAGAATTGTCATTTGCTTGTGCAGCTTCGCTTCATTTGCTTTGCATATAGAGCATCTGAGCTTAGCTCTTCAACTGTGGAAGCTTATTATAAAGCACTGCTTTAGCATAACCCCCTCGTGGCTTTTATTTTTTCCTGTGTGAAATGACTAAAGCTTTTTTATTTCCATTTGCCATCCATTTTTTAAACTGCTCTGCTCCCTCCCTCTTCATGGATTATAAACCCTTACCCTAATCCTGCCTTTACACTTGTTCAGGATCACAGTCTGCTAACCCCATGGGTGGTAAGAGTCTACAGAATTTGTGTATACGTCATTGTTTGATCACCTGTTCGACATACTTCATTCAAGGACCCTATTCAGCAGAAACTCTGGCTGCCTTTTTTCGCATAGGCTGCACTTTCTATACTACTAATTGAGTATAATCCACGTTTAGAAAGCAGTAGAGATTGGGAGGGTTTGTCATTTTGGAGTACTCCGTTATTTAATTCTTTTTTCATCCTTCAGTTTGCTTTGATCTACCACTGGCAATCATACTGACAACAGTGTGCCAACATTGGCAGAATATTTCCAGGATATTAAGCTTCATTTGGTTTATTTGCGCTTTAGTGGTACGCATGGCAGGTCAGAGAATGGAAAGATAAATAAACTTACAGAATGAGAGGTTGCAGTTCTCTGCATTCTGAGCAGAGCAAGTTTTTCAGGTTCAGTGAAAACTTAGAATATTTTTATTGTTTTTAAAGAGACGTGAAATATTGGAGGCTGAGATGAAGGCATAGTCATATCAAGGCAAAGTTGAAATGCCCTGATATGAAGAAGCTGCCAAACCTTCAATTTTGGCAGACCTCAGTGCAGTTCTGTTTGCCTATTCTTTTTTCTTTTTGGCTGTACAATTCACGCTTGCTTCTTCCCGGGCTGTGTAATATTTTATTTACCATTTCTGCTGAATAGGTCCCTACTTTGGAAAAGGGATTTTGTTAAATAACCATTTCAAGTCTGAATTCAAACAATGAATCTCCAAGTATATGCATGGTCCATGGTTTTAGTTTTCTCTCTTCCGCCCAGCATACGTTTTTATTTTGTTTGGGATTTAGTCTTTTCCCATCTAGTTAAGCTTTAATCAACTTGTGTCTTTTTTTAGTTGTGCCTCATGAGAAGTAATCCATGAAAGTCATTTGAGATGTTGCATGTGAAGTCTGTAGATCTGATAGTATAGCTGTGGTCATATAGTTACCTGATGATATTAAATGATTAATGGAAGGTTTGTATGTGTATGTAATAAACTTTCGGCTGAAGGTGTTTTGCTTTTTGTTTGGTCTGACTTATTCAATTCTGCAGCTGGGAACAATATATTGGTATCAACTGGTGGTATAAGTCGGTTATAACTAGAGAAGAAAATTTTTTGTTAGGGCATGGAAGTTAAATGTTACGTGACAGCAAAACCCAAGTTGAGGGGTCAGTGACCAGTTTGTGGTAGTGAGTACAGCGTGTTGAACACGTACAGAGCCTTGTAACCTACAGTTCTAGAGTAATAAAAATAGCAAACACTTATGTCTTGATCAATTAATTGTAAGCAAGAGAAAAAAAATGGAATGCTGTCCTTGAATTTGTGGACTAACCTCCAAAGAAACGAACATGCCTATTTTTATGTCTTCAGTGATATTTTATTCAGCTTCTCACACAGTAGTCCTTGAGGATCCCATGCTTTTAAAAGCCGAGAAGAAGAGTTTCACTGTTAGCTAAATGATGTTGTTTTATTAGAACATGGGTTGCTTTGGGAGATTTAAGTTTAAAGGTGATCCCTTTTAGCTTTCACACAATCACAGAATAATTAAGGCTGGAAAAGACCTCTGAGCTCGAGTCCAGCCTGTGACCTAACACCAGCACATGAGCTAAATCATGCTGCTAAGTGCACCATCCAATCTTTTCTTTCAATAGAAGATGTGATTAGTGAGACCTTGTAGGTTAGAAAATGAGCACACCCATGCTCATGTTAGGGACATGGGAACTGTAGATGGAAACTAGGAATATTATTTATGGTTTCTGGAGTGTATCTAGTGCTAAATAGTATGCCAAGTGCTTCCTTCTGTTCCTAATCCTTTTGTGTAGTGCTATAAAAACTTGGACCAGGGTTTTCTATTAAACATCTTTACCGTGTAACTTTTCCAGACCATTTCAATCTACCACCACTTTACTACTAACTTCAAGTGTTTGTTGTTTTTTTTTCCTTCTTGTTAGCCACGGTTGTTTATCCTTTATGCTGTTACTTACTTGGATTCATTTTTGCCCTCAGCTGGCAGTCGATCTGGATCTCCTGGGAGGGTTTTGACAACCACCACACTTTCCACTCTGAACACGGGAGTGCAGAGAGTGTTAGTGAGTCCCGCAACGGCACAAAAACGAAGCAAAATCCCCCGAAGCCAGGGATGCAGTAGAGAAGCCAGTCCTTCGAGACTGTCCGTAGGTAAGAACCACTGAGTAACTCCTGGTTTCTTTCTAGCCGTCCTTGCTTGAAGTGCTGGATATCTACAGCGTGTGTATGAGGATAGGTATCAGTTAAAAATCTAAAACGTACCTGTTTTCTGAGGCTTGTCTTTGACATAGAAAGCAGTTTTAAACTTAAGGTGAAACTCGAGGGTTTTGCCGTTTGAATCCAGTAGTTGTTCTTTTCCTCACCTCCCTCTCTTTCTTTTGTCTTTCGCTTTTCTTCACTTGTTATCCCAGTCCCAAAATACCCACATCCAGTGAATGAAAGCGATACCATTTGGAAAGGATTTTCTTAGTTACTTCTGTGTCTTTTGTGCATGTGTGTGTGTATGGGTACACTTCTGTGATACAAAAATGTGTTATGTCTTAAACCTCACGATACAGTCTAATTAGACTTGATTACAAACAACGTTATCCAAAAACATCAATTGATTTTAGTGGTACTGCTCCTGGAATTTGTTTTGTGTTTTGATTTTTACCTTAGCAGCCATAATTTCTGTTTTCCTTTATAGATCTGAGTATTTTTCATTTGCATTACTGTTGATTAACTTGTTGTTCAGAATCTAGACTCTGACAGTATTTTCTGTTGTTTCCTCTCTACCCTTTTCAAGAGATTTTTCCAGCATTTGTTGGTAAATCCCCATTTTTAGCTGTGTGAAGAAATATTTTGTTGACCTGGTTACACTTCATAACGCAGCACAGCCAAAATGTTTGGAAACAAGTTATGGCTTAAAATACGCCGTAATAGTCAGTGTCTGTTCTTAGAAATAGGTCTTTGATCTTCCTGCAAACCAGAATTTCATTAAACCTGCACCTTTTCTTCTGTCTTCTCCCTTCTGTGCTGCTGTTTGTCTGTACCCTGAATCATACTAGCGCGAGGCAGCCGCATTCCTCGGCCTAGTGTGAGTCAGGGCTGCAGTCGGGAGGCCAGCCGGGAAAGTAGCAGGGACACGAGCCCTGTCCGCTCTTTTCCACCCCTCGGTAAGTACTCGGAGCCCCTTGTTGTGCATGGCTGCCTCTGCCCTTCGTGATTTGCACCTAACGAATCCATGCCGCCTCCATTTAGCTTGTAGCCCGGCCACCGGTGTTTTCCCTTCCTTCGCGTCGCTCACCACTTGGATGGAGAATTGCCCAATGTGTGAATGGGTTGCACAGCTGGAAAATAATCGCTTCGCTGCTCTTAGTCTTACCTTAAATACCAACTCTGCAAAGGTGTGTGAGGCACAGTGTCTAGAGGCTGTTTATTTTTTCAAGAGCAGTTCTGCTTTTGGAGTTTCTCTTTCAGTTACCCATGGCTTCTCCAAGTCCTTCTACTAGGATCATAGCATCGTTTGGGTTGGAAGGGACCTTTAAGGTCTCGTGTCCAACCCCTCTGCAGGGAGCAGGGGCATCTGCAACTAGAGCAGGTTGCTCAGAGTCCCGACTGACCTCGCCTGGAATGGTTCTGGGGATAAGGCATCTAGTAGCTGAACAGAGTACAGTTGATCACTGTAGAGAAATGATAGAGAAATCAAGTAGCAGCTGTGGTTACATAGGGAAGAAGAGGAATTGACAACTTTAAATATTCACACACGCGTAGCTAGGTTAAGTCCTCATTTCCAGAGCTGGAGAAAGCTTTGTTTTCACTTGATATTCTTTCTTATTCCTCGACGCTTAAAAGATAGGGCAGGATTGTCAAGCTCTTGTCTGGTTTTGAAATGTCAAGAAGGCACAGAAACATGAGCTTACAATGACTTCATTAGGGAAGCTTTTCATTTCCAGGTATTCTTGTCAAGGTTACTCTGAACTAGGTAGTCACTTCTGATACAAACATTTTTGCATATGTGTTTGGGGATGGGTTTTTTGATAGTTTACAAAACTGGCTCTAAGACAGTATCTGAAACTGATCTTTGATATTATTTTTTGAGGTACTTTTCAGTATGTATCCCTCTCCCTTTGTTTATTCAAGTGTAGCTTCCGATTCAGAACTTTTGATACTGGCTCTTCAGCATAAACCACAGAGATTTACTCTTTTCAGACTGTCCCAAATGAGGCACCCAACCACACTCGTAATTAGCAGTGCAAGTCCATTGAGGTCTGTTCAGGCAGCGTGCTTCCTCTCAGCCAGGGCTTCACTGGGCAAGTACAGATTAATTGAATGAAAACCGTTTCAATAACTAATGCTAATTTGCCCAGATGCTGTCTAATTGGGAAATTGAACTAAAAATAGGCATTATGCAGAATCCATTAGGAAATCTCTATCTTCTACTAAAACACAGCTGGCAGACTGGGTTGTAGTACACACATCTTTAATTTTCTTTTAAAAATGAGGGTATTTTCCCGATCTTTTTGTGTTGCTCTTGCAACCTTACAGCTTGACCTCAGTTACATGCCTGTGAGATCTGATTTGCATTTTGAATGCTCGTTACCTTAGGAAATTTGCATCAAACCAATGCCATAAGATGGGTCATTGGGACGGATGCTACTTGAGGTTTTATTGGTGTAGTTTCATTTTGGATATCAAACAAAGTAACTGTACAAATACAATAGGTTGAGTTGACAGATAGCACAGAGAATGCAAAGCAGCATGTATAGGAATCCAGTGCTGGAGAAAAAGGCAGATATACCTGGAATCAATGAGGATTTCTGGGGTTCCTTCTAGTGTGAGGTACTTGAATAATTTCAAGGTCATTCAGTGTTCTGTTGGACAAGTTCTGTCTCATGAGATGCCGTTGATTTCTATCAAAAATATTTTAATTTCAGGTTTTTCATGGGTACAAGTGGAAGATGAAATAAGGCAAATTTGACTTTTTTTGTAGCTGAGACATTTTTAGGTGGAGTTGGAGGGGGAATGTTACTTGTATTGTGTCTAGTTCTCAGCACAGATGTTTTCGCTTGCAAACACGAAGTGATTTGGGGCATAAAATGACCCAAAAGCTACGTAATTTCTTCTCTCTATACATTGGTATGAAGTGTTTGTGTCTTCTCACATCTCAGGATAAGATCATAAACTGGGAGGTAACAGCCACTCTGAAAAGCAAGTGATCAGTAATTTACCTGGAAGTGCCTGTTTTTCTGCCACATATAGTTAATAATAAACATCAGACTAGTCTAATTGCCATATTTTACTTAAGAAATGTTATTTTGAGTCCATTTAAAACCTTACCTTGATTGGTCTTTTTTTCAAAAGGAACAGCACAAGTAAATACTTGAACAATTTCTGCCGTTCTGGGGATACAAAGAATATTAATGAAAATATGCTTCAGAATGAGCTTTATTTGGTCCAATATAGTGCTGTTTTTCACTGCCTTAAGCTTGTCCAGCATAACTCAAATGCATGAGGGGCCAGGATTGTCTTGAGTTACATGCCTGAAGTTTCCATTTGTACGTGCCCCTCTAATTTTCAGTGCTTGCTTCTGTTCATACTGGCTTATCTATCCAAAAGGTGTGAAATCCTTGCGTTTACGGATATTTATTAAATTGCAAGATGCTGCCTGGGGTTTATCTCACCGTAGGTGGACATTGGAGTCCAAGTTACAATTGTCAAAACCAGTCTCGTGTACGTGGCTGTAAAATTCAAACAGAGGTGAACAGAAGGAAGAAGGTGAATTATGTAAAAACACGTTGTAGTTAAAATTACTCAGTTTAAGGAAGAAAATATTAGCAGTGGTGAGTCAGCTTCTTCAGAACCTGTAAAAGACCAGTTTGATACACGGGCCAGAAGGAGGAGGATTTTGCAGATAAGGTTCAGCATGTGAGTGCTGACTCTGAGCACGTGCAACTGAGTTTGCTCTGCCATGGGTATTTTTTTTTAGACATTTCTGAGGATTCCATTTGTGTGTGTGTGTGTGCCTGGGTGTCTACGCGTTTTCTTCCCCTGAATTTAAACGTACTCGCTTTTAATCTGCTCTTCATCTTCTAAATTAAGAAAAATCCTGCATGAGATGTCCGGTGTACATAAACATATTTAATTCTATATAATCATGCCATATAATCCCAGAACTACTCTGAAGCTTTTTCCTTCTGTGTCTCACTCGCTTTCTTGTGCTAAAGCTGAATCTTTTTGGTGAATATTCTCTTGTTGATCTAAGCAACTATTGCAGCGCTTTGATGCCGTGGTAATAGATAGGGTTTATATGATCCTGTTATTGCAGCTTCCAGACATCACTCCAGATCCACCGGTGCCCTCTACGCTCCTGATGCTTATGGGGCTGCAGGTGAAGGATGAGTACACTTTGCTGTCATCTGTGCAGTCATCCTGGATTATTTTTATTTTTTTTTTCCTCCCACCCACTTGGTTATTCTCATAGTTCAGTTTTAAGAAGCATTGTTTATATTCATTTGAGTTCTGTGGTATTAATAATCCGGATAGACGTGTTTATGTTGGTAGATTTTTGTCTCCACCTCCGTCCCCCAATGTTCATCCTTTTGTTCCTTAACAACAGCTTTATTTTTACTTCCAGAAGAGCTTTTTTTTGCTTTTCCATTTTTCAGTATTCGTAGAGCATTCTTTATGCATGTAGTTTTCTAATCTAGTTGCCTTCCTCTTGTATTTACTTTCTTTCTACATGAAAACAAAAACCCAAAATGAAGAAGACATTAATAAAAAATTTTAAAAAGAAGTTCTTCCAGTCAGAATTATTATTTTGTGGGGTTTTCCCTGTGGTATTGGAACAGAATATTCCTATATAACTCATCTCCTACTTCATATCTTTATTTTTACTGCACCACTAAAGACTTTAGAATGACGATAACCAGTATTTTAGCCACTACCTAATTTATTAGAAACATGAAGCAAATGCTTTTCTTCTGCTTGGGTTTTTTCTGTAGGTGAATATGGCACTAATGTCCCACGTTGGCTATTCTGACTGAATTTTTTTTATTCATTTCTGTTGTTGTAACAGGTACCGGCTTTGGGATTAGTCAGTCGAGTAGATTGTCGTCATCAGTTAGTGCTATGCGAGTTCTCAACACAGGTTCTGATGTGGAAGAGGCAGTAGCAGATGCTTTGGTAAGAACCTCACCCTTATCCATGTGGGATACGGGCTCTTAAGGTGTTTGGTTCCTTTACGTTCAAGTATGCAAAAGAATTTGTCATTCGTTGCTTCATTGGCTTCTAGTTGGGGAAGAAGACTAATTGAATTCCTCAAGCTGCAAAGTATTGGAATTTTTGTTCCCTACACAAGTCACAACTTGTGAGAAGTGTCTGATTTTCCATTGCAGACAGAAAATAGTCTTGTGCTGGTCTGCTGGAGTGGCTCAAGGAGCCACTGGAGCCGGTAGTGCTAACCGACAACAGCCAGCCCAGCTTGCTATCAGAGCCAGGAATGATGCCAGCTAAAGCACTCCGCTTATCGTAAGCCTGGGTTGCAGCTCAAGTTTTTCTTGATACTGAAGAGATGAACTGATGGCTTTGCAGGCAGCATTTCTTAATGCTGTGACTGGATACAGAGAAACACAAATTTCAAAAGCAAATCATCTGAACGACTGTGTCATATTTAGTCTGGCAATTTATTATTTCTTGCTTGATGCTCTCTCCTTGGAACGTGAGTTGAAAATCTGAGCCTTCACTGGCGTAGAGATCAGGGCGGAAGCGGGGTTGAAATCTCGCCTAAGGGCTCGTGGTGAGATGGAGTGGGTTTTTCTCCTTTCTGGTACGATCAACACGCAAAGTTTTCTGCATTGATGGGGATTGTTAGTTGGTAAACTGGGAACAGTAAAAAACAGTCTAAGTTATGTGAAAAGTTTGTCTGTGATTTTAAAGCCTATGCTGTAGGTTGATCAACACTGGCGCTACATGAAGATTATTTTCAGTACTTTTTAGCAGCTCAATAACTTATTTAGATTAGCAGTGGAAAGTACGTATTAAGAACAGAATTGGGGAGAAACTCACACTCTCACTGACTGTACTTGAGGCTTGAACACATCCCACTTTCTTGAAGCAGTACAATTTTTTCATAGAATCTGGTTTGTATTACCTGGACCCAAAATAGTGTGATATTTCTGGAAATGGTAGAGGATAATTAGTCCCTCTATTTCAGCTAGAGTCTGTGATTATAAAGAAGGGTGAAGAACAGCAGCATTTTATTACTGTAGTATTTGTGTGCCCAGTCACCTGGCACGCTCTAAATGTGCAGGTTGTCCTGTGCAAATGGCTCTTTTTCGATGAAAATCTGGTTACAAACACCCTTCTTGTTTTATTGAAAGCTGAAGCCCCCCCTCACAACACACTTCAAAATGTAGAATTCTGACAGATGTAATTGAGACATGACCAATATTGTGGATTGTATTGCTGGTTTTACGGTGTGAGTGGTACTGGGCCAGTAGTGATGCTGCTTAAGCCAAAGGGGTGCCAGTCCTTCCAGTTGCAATACATGACACATGAAATGCAGTGATACAGTGAAACCTCCGTATTTTAATGCCTTTTACTTTACTACAGTCCTCGGCACTTGAGATTCTATCACTTCATTATTTTTTCCTTATAGTGACCCTTTTCAGAAACGCAGCTGTCGTCGTGATTTTTTTTCCCTTCCTTTGTTTCTTTTTACGCAAGGATGGATCCTTGTTGTGTTGTCAGTAAGCTTGCTTGTTCATGGACTAGTTCATATTGCGGTAGTTGAAGTTATTCCGTAGTCCAAAATAAGAACCTTGTACAAATGGCAATGAAATTAAGGCGAAAGCAACTGCCTGCACTGCTGCTGCTTTAAGTATGTAGTGAACCCAGATTTTTTAACTCCTTGCTTCAACTCCAAAATTCGAATGGCAAAATTGTTTTGCAAAGGTGTATGACTTTCCTTTTAGGGTCAATAGCACTTTTTTGTTGGTGATGTTTTGGGGTTTTCCCACCACCCCCCTCTGGCATGATGTGTTTTGTCGGCTTGTTTTTGTTTTCAGGGGATTTGGGTTTGGGGGATTTTATGCTAAACAGTTACAGAGCTAAGAACAAAATTTACAGTAAGACTCAGATGTTTATCAGTGGCAGGTAGTTTAATAGTCACAATGCTGCTGTGCCTTACCTTCCTGTTCTCAATTTCTGTTTCTTTTCAATAATTTACTGCTAACAGCTCTTAGGAGACATACGGACTAAGGTATAGAAACTATTTTCCTTCTTCAGTAGTAGTTTAATGTTTCGCTATTAACATGCTTGATACAAAGTGAGTTAAAATGACAGAATATGTGGGTGTAGACCTGATTCTTAGAGTTTTTGTAACGTATATAAAGCTATTATGTGAAGTAACTAACTTTCGGTACAATATTAGTCAACCTATCATGCAATTTTACGGATTTCTACAAGTAAACCTTAAGTTCCATGTTTCGTCAAACGTATGTCTTCTCTGCGTTTGCTTTGCTTTTCTATTTGGAATACTGCTTTAAGATACTTGTATTAGCTTGGTTTGACCTACTGAACGTTTGTGTCGGAGCCATTTGTCACTGCAGGGGGTCGGGGTCACAGCAATGATTTGAACTCTTGGTCTTTCTACTTAGAGTATCTTTTTGTAGAGTAGCGCGTCCTTTTGAAAATCCAAACTCACGTGAGGTGTTTCTGTACGACAGAAGAAGCCTGTGCGAAGGAGATACGAGTCTTACGGGATGTACTCGGATGATGATGCCAACAGTGATGCATCAAGTGCCTGTTCAGAAAGGTCCTACAGCTCGAGGAACGGCAGCATACCCACGTATATGAGACAGACAGAAGATGTGGCTGAAGTCCTCAATCGCTGTGCCAGCACCAACTGGTCAGAGAGAAAAGAAGGTCTTCTAGGCCTGCAAAACTTATTGAAGAACCAGAGAACTTTAAGGTAAGAAGGCTTGCTGATAAAAAAATCTATTTATTGCAGGGTTGGGGAAGGCAAGGGACGTATGAAAGCAGGGGGATGATTAATAAATGTATCTGAAAGATTACAGAAAGTTGGGGATAGAAGAGGCAGGGGGGTGTTTAGGAGAGTAAGATGGGGAAGGAACAAGGAAGGTCTTGTCACTCCTGGCCCCGAGAGTATAGTATCTGTTGAAAAAGCTCAGTTTAAGAAATGCAATTCAAAACCAAGAGAAATCTCGCAATAGAAAAGATTGCTAGAGTGTCTGCATGTAGTATTGATGGAAGCCCTGTATTTTTACTTACCTTCCAAGTTTATATCATGATTATTATTATTTATTGGGCATTTATTCATACGAAACCTTACTATTAGCTACTGCGAATATCTCTCTAATTATCTGCTCTGTTAAAATAGTCAGGAATGTTTTGATACATGAATAAGTTGAAAGAGACACAATCTGTTACATGTTTGAGACACAATCTATTACGTTTTTATCCGTGTCGTCTTTTCTTTATTCACTAGATGATTTGATTCAGTCTTTACAGTTGATCTCACTGCTTGCTTATGCGTTTGTGTTGCGGTGGCAGGGGACTTGACTAACCTTTTGTTGTCACTTTGACAGTCGTGTTGAGTTGAAAAGGTTGTGTGAAATCTTCACAAGAATGTTTGCTGATCCCCACAGTAAGGTATGTTTAGGTTCTTCTTGCTCGCAGTAAACGTTTGAAAACATACATTAATAAAAAATCAGTTGGAGTAAAACATGTCGGTGATATTTGCACATGTAAAAATGTGACAAACTATATCGTAGAAGCTGTTAAGTGTATGAGATTTCAATCCCTTTCATTTGCCATTTTGAACACGATAATTTTCACCTTTTTTCAGGCTAATTGAAATTAAGTAAAGGTTAGTTTCATCTAAAATGCAACTAAGTAGTTCAGCGCTTTGTGCTCAAAATTTTCCAAGTATTTTTAAGCACCCATGTTGTTTACAGAAGCTGTTTCAACATGAGTCATGGAGGTTTTTTCCTCAATTAGAAACAAAAGCCTCTGGTGCAGTAATTGAAACCATACAGAAGGTGGTCTGACTAAATTGGCCGTGCTGAGTCTGAATAACTCCACCAAATGTGTCCCGATTTATTTTTCCAGGGTGCTTTATATTACTGTAGCTTATGTTATCTGCCTCAGATTTCACAGATAGGGCTGGCAGTTGCCTGCTGAATTGTTTTTACGTTGTTGTTAATATCCAGTAAATAAGGTAGAGACTATACTTGATTATAAAAGAAAACACGGTGTTTTATTCATTTTTACCTATGTAAATACCCAGTACGGATGCGATAACCAGGAGAATAATCCTTCTTTTTCTAAGACCATGAAAATAAACCCTGACTTTGATTATGCTATACATTTTACTTGTTTTTAAGTCTTCCTTATTGCTGCCAATTCAGAATGATGAGACATCTCGATAGGTTAATTTAGTGTTGATCTGTCCTCCTTATTTTTCCTGCTGGAAAACATGAATTTGCTGTCTGTGACACCCTGTATTTTTGGAAGAAGCCCGCATTGCACACAGCAAATGGGAACTGAAGTCGCTCACACGTTGCAGATACCCAGAAGTAAAGACAAAAGCCAAGCAGTTAAGGAGCCATTAAAGAAAATATTCTGTAAAAAGAATAGTTATGTCAGAGGAGAGGAAAGAAAATGAAATGTTGGAGTACTACTGGTTTTTAGATCAAGTAATGGTGAAATTGTTAATAGCAGCTCAGTTTAATTTCTCTCATTCTTGTTTTAATTAATATTGCAGCTACGCATATATCAGAATTACACTGGAAATTTTTTTCATAGTAGGAGAGCTGGGGAAGGAAAATGCAAATGTTCCAAAAATGAGTTGTTTGTGTTGGAAGAGCATTTTATCTTGTCATTAAGCCTTTACAAATGTTACATGTCTTTATTCCAGTTGATTGTTTTGTTTTGTTTACTGGGAGTTCCAACGTGAAATTATGTTGCTTGGATTTTGAAACCTGGGGTTGTGTTTTATAGCACCTGAAGCAGTCGCTGAATCCTTGCCTGCTTGTCAGTGTTGGAAATCAATTAATAGTTACCAATAGAGTATCAGGAGGATCCTTGTAGTATTAAGAGCTCATAAACTGTGCATTTATTATCACACATGGCTACACAATTCTCATCCTAGACTCTTCTCGGGTGTCTGTAGTTATTAGTCATCACTTTTGTTTTTGTTGGGTTTCTTTAAAGGTTTACTGTAACATACCAGCTGGATGTAGGGACTTGCTTAGAAAAAGAGTGAAGTCATTTGGAGGAGAAAATGGGAGAATGATGTGAAGGACATGCCAAGTGCTTACTTGAAAAATACGTTGGGTAGCCCGATAAAGTTACTCGATTTATCATAGAAGTTTTGAAATACCTTTTTTGTTTTATTTTGTTTTATATTCCATACAGGAACTTTGTATTGATGGCCACTAATTTGTGTGTTTTTATCTTTTTCCCTTTTTTGTTGTTTTGTTTTCTTTTCTTTTGTTTTCGTTTCGTTTTGCATGCTGTCCCCTGTGTTGGAACTCTCGTTAGAGAGTAAGTTGGTTCAATATTCGTTGGAAGCCTAACCTTACTTGCATGAATGTGCAATTAACCCTTTTTCTCTATTTTTCTTCCCCAAAGAGTTCATGCAGTGTCAAGCCTTTTGCAATCATAAAATGCTCTTTACAATTATGTCAAAACTGTGTGGTAAAGTTTCGAGATGTGCTTTATCTACTAATTAACTGACATTGTTTGGTTCTGCATTCCCGCTTTATATTGTGGTGGTTGGCACATCTGAAATAATTCACTCGAAAAGTAGATCACTTAGGGTTATTTTCATGCCCGTTTATTTTTTTCCACTATCAAATTATTAAGAACTTCAACTCCAGATGCTTGATTTCGGCATTTTAATTTGCATCACAAAAATGGAAACTGCCAAACCTGCAGTGCCCATGTACATTGTTCAACATAGAGATGATGGAGTTCCATTTTCCATTCCAGATTCATCCTTTACCTTAAATACTCGTACAGCCCTTCGAAATTTTTCATGCTTTGGCATAAGACAAAATGGTGTCAATCGTATTTTTTTAAAGATACAAAAAAATTAACTCAACTTCTTTGAGTTTTCTCCACATTCACTGTGGCAAACCAAAAATCAAACCGAAATTTGAAGCTTGAAAACAAACTCGAGTCCTCAATTACATATTTTTAACAGCTAAACCATTGGCCCAGGATCTGTAGAGTACTTTCGCTGTAGTGATTCATGATTCACTTCATAACGATTTCGATTTAAACCACTTCACATGTTTTAAGTGTCATAAGAAGTCCACATTATTCCATCAAAGAAGAGGTTGTGAGCAGTTTGTTCAGCTTGCACATTTTAATGAGACGTGTGTTGTCAGTGTCTGCAAACTCCAAGCAGGTAGAGGGTTTCATTTCTGCTGAGCTGCATAGTTGACTTTCAAGGGTTTAAAATGGAATCGAAGGACTCCCAGTGTAATCTTCATAGCACCAGATTTTGTTGTTGTTGTTGTTTGCCTAAGTCCAAAATATTTTCCCCTTATTTTGGGGCTGTGAAATCCAGAGGTTGTCATATTACAATATAGAAAGTACTTTTGGGGTTGCTTTTGGTTAAGTCTTATAACTGTGCCTGCTACTTGAGCATCCACAACATGGTTTGTTGTTTCAGTTCAGCAGAATGCAGACAATGTTTCCAGTGCCGAGCACAAAAATTACTGGGAGGGTCATTTTAAAACCTCAGACTTCAACACAAATCTAGGCAGAGAGCAGAGAAATTAGCAATTTATTCGATTTTGGGGTTTGGGGTTTGTTTTTGTTTTCAGTGTAGTTTACCCCAAGAGGGGGAAGTTAATTGTAGTAGCTCATTCTGATGGGCTTTATGTTGAGTAGGATTTGTACGGGTTTGTTCCTAACACAAATTTTCAGTTTTTAAGAAGCTTATTACAAGATTCTCCCCAGTTTTTATTAAATCTGGAAAGAATCATGGAATCACAGAATACCAGGTTGGAAGGGACCTCAGGGACCATCTGGTCAAACTTTCCTTGGCAAAAAGAACCTGAATTCAGTTTTTATTTCTAATGTAGATTTTGAGGCACATCTTTTCAAGATACCTGTATGGAAGTTGTTTTTTATTTTACTTTATGCTGTGAATTTACTTACCCTGGCCTGACCATCAATGCGAGAAGAGGTCTAATTTCCTTAGCGATCGAGACATGCAGCAGTGTCTGCCAACTTCTCCGTACTGATCAGTGCTGTGGAAGCAAGCTCGCTTCCATGGTCCAGTTTCTGCAGCCACATCAAGTATGACAGCGGTTTGTTGATCATCCTCTTGCAGACGGCAGCAGAATTTGGCTGCATGACAAGCCAGGTCAGCCGCAGTAGGATGTGGGACTCCAGCCCTTCCTCTGCAGCAATGCTTTCAGACCTTGTCCCCGTGTCTTCAATACCCGGGAGACATCATCTCTCCAACTCCTTTTGCATCATAGCGATGCTTCTGTACCCAGCTATGCGCCAATGCTGGAGCACACGTCAGTTTGGATGGCAGCACCCATTTATCTTGTCAGGAAACAGGAGCCCCATGGGCTTCGCTGGTATAGAGAACACACATCCTGATTTCACCACAAGTCTCAAAAAACCCATACTATTAATGAGATACTAGAAAGGCTGTTTAAACAAGTTACCTATTTGTTGTGCCTTGCTTTACCCCTTCCCTTCCAAAAGCCGCCCGTCCTGGTCTGAATGCTGAGGTTACTTCAAATGCGACAATATACGTCTTTTTATTTTTGTTGTTCGATGTGTTCTGTTGTGGTTTTTTTTTCCTAATGAATGCAGCCTTTTCAACATCACTTGTATTTACCGTGTTCAAGTTTATTTGTTGAAAAGAGCGCAACAGATACCATCTTTTTGGAAAGACGAAAGTACTTGCCAGTCTGAAATGTATCGTGGCTTTTTACCCTACTCTGGTGAATAATTTTGTGTTAAGGTACCTGCGATAGCAGGAGAACCTTGTTCCGTTCCTCAAATATTTCCTGTAAAGGAATTGGCCAGGTTTTTTGCAGTGTTTAGTAATGCAGATATGAATAATGATTATTTTGCTGAAGAGTCGTAGCGGCTTTTTTGGTCTTAGAGAGGAAGTGGTTTTGTAGTCTTTGAGGAATATGTGAAATCAACTTAATGATCAAGCTTGAAAGAGTCAAAACCTGAAGTTTTACCGAGAAAATTGAGGTTGCGCCAGCCATCACAGTAAGCATTTCTTTTCTTGATGAAACTGCATGGAATACTTAATTGTCCAACTTCTGCAGAAGTCGGCTAACATTTCCAATGTACACTTGTATCAAAATCCAATGAAAAAGCAAAAGAGATTTCTTTTTTTTCCTTTTCTTTTGGTTTGGTTTTGTTTTCCTGCTTGGCTGCAAAACACTGCCTTTCTCTGCCTCTGATTCCCTTACTGCTTTCTTCTTTGTTCGTAAGTTCAGCATACGTCAGTGTCGTTTCCTCTTTTGCCCCATCCTACCCTCTTTCCATCTTCTTCTGCCTTTTAGGTGTTCAGTATGTTTTTGGAGACCCTGGTGGACTTCATCCAGGTCCATAAAGAAGATCTGCAGGACTGGCTGTTTGTACTGCTGACTCAGCTCTTGAAAAAAATGGGTGCTGATTTACTTGGGTCTGTACAGGCCAAAGTTCAGAAGGCACTTGATGTCACAAGGTAATGAATTCTGAAAAAAATAAGCATTTAAAAAAAAATAAGTCAAAAGAAATGCAAACTCTGATGCTGCTTCCAAAGTTTTGGGGTTGGGGGTTTTTGGTATGCTATGAGATTCCTGGAAAAGTGCAGAGCTTATCACAGCTCGTGGAACTTCAGTAAATCTCACTAATTAAGCATTTTGGTGCATGTAGATTATATATATATACATATATATATACACACCTTTAACAGTACTGCAGCATATTAATTGGAGGATTGTATGAATGTAGAATCAGAATATGATTATTTATCAACCCTTGCTGCTTGCATTATCTAGTCGAGCTGTAATTGCTTCAAAGCAGGAGTTGCTTAAGTTCTGTCCTTCCCATGCTAGGTGAGTTTTTCTTCAAGTCAGGTTTGATATCAACAAAAGAGGGAGGAATGTTTTCCTTTTAGAGGTAGTCAAATTTCTCTTTACTTCAAGGAGCGAGGACTTAGTGCCTCTCAACAGGTATTAAAAGAAAATTTCACGTAATGTAACACGATTGAATTTGTTTGTTTTCCAGGGAATCTTTTCCAAATGACCTCCAGTTCAGTATTTTAATGAGATTCACTGTTGACCAGACCCAAACGCCTAGCCTCAAGGTAAGGATTTTCAGGTTTCCAGTGCAACCCAAAGTCTTCATTGAATAGATGTTTGTTTGTCTTAGTATTTCAATTTGGATTGTTTATTGCTGTGTGTGTGTTTGAGGTTTTTTTGAAAAAAGCAAAAGGTTTTCAATTAGTGGATTTTGTTTTTGTAAACTTTCAGACAGTCAAGCCAGCACTACAGGACCAGCTTCGCTCTTTTTGGAGCTCCAAGGTTTTTGTCTGAATTATTGTCTTTATTCTTAACCCTATGTCAAACTCTTACAGTGTTTCCAATAATTTTTATTTGAATGCATTCGTATGCCGCTACTAACCTTTGCGAGAAACTT
>WEIS01077854.1:0-16019 GCA_013389965.1 Todus mexicanus | reverse complement strand
TTTTGATTTTTTTTTATTTTTTTTTTTAATAATTAGTTTGCTAGAGATTTCATAGCTCTTATCCCTAACCTAGTCAGCCACAAACTCCTCTGGGCAAAGTGTGAACGTTCTTCAAATTCAGGTTAGTTAACTGGTGCTGCTTGCTCTTGATTTTGATAATTTGTTTCTCTGCAATGATAATTAAACTGTGAGACACACTTTTCTCCAGAATTCACTTTGGGAGTGCCCTAGAACTCATCTCCATACAACACCACCTGGAATTGTGGTTGATTGTCCCAAGAGATGCTGAAGCTTCACAAAACATTCTGTAAATGGAGCATGGCTTACGTATTCTCATATTTAGGTACTGCTGTACTGATATATGTTCTGTATATAGATACTTGACATACTAGAGAGGAGTGACTGTTATTTAGCATGATTTCTATCTGTAGTTGCAACTGATAATGGCTTAAATGTCTAATTTACAGATATTTAAACATGAGAACTCTACAATTTTATTAATAAAAGTTTAATATGGAGAGTATCATGCATATACATGGCTGGTACGATTGTTTTCTGAACTTTTAAAAATCGTATTTGGTCAAAAGCATGGAGATCGATGTCAAATGTGTGACCTAGTCACTCCAATATTGCAGGGTTGACAGGTTAATGTAGATCTAACACTGTTGGTTACAAGAGAATACACAAAGAAGCACAAAATATGTATAGACATAAAAGGCATTAAAATATAAGAAAAATGGATATTAGAATATATTTAATTATAAATTATATCCCAGATCATATATATCTATACCTAGACTGTCTTAACTCTTTATGTATTTACTTTTTTTCAAATGTATGATCCCTCCTTTAGAAAGACACTACTTACTACATATTGCCCAGTTACAGAGACAGGTGAGATTTTACTCCAGGAAAGGCTACTAAGCCAAGAGCTTTTTGCAGGATTTTTTCAGTTGCAAAATCTTTCTCTTTATAAGTATGAATGATCTCTTTGCAAATTCTTTGTAGTCAGCATGAAAGTGAGGGCAGGTAGGCCACTTTTTGCTGGTGTAAGAGGTAAATCAGATAGCCTGTCTTGCATCCCCACCAAGTGCACAAGATGGACCGTGCTGTGGCTGCCCTTGCCCCAGTTCTTGGTGTAGGCACAACTCTTGCTTAACTTTCTGCCTGCATCAAATGCCTTCTGTTCAAACAAGAACTCTCCAGCCTTGCCTCCCACCTCATTACCGCCTTTTTGTAACACGATTTGGGTGATAAATGTCAATGTAGAAGGCACAGTCATCTGAGTACTTAAGGTAGCTTTCGGAGCAGATAATCATTATATTTAATAGGAAATTAAAAAACTGTAAACAATTCTTCCAACAAATTCTTCCTTCAGTGAAAGAGAAAAGTCACCTCTAAGTGACTAGTCACCTCTAGTCACCTGTCTTTTTCCCCCATTCTTTTCTCCCTCCATGTATTTGATTTTTGTTTATTTTTTCTTTTTTGTCTAAGGTTCCCTCCTTCATTTGGCAAAGACAGCAGATGAGCTTCCACTGTTTAACTCTCACTTTAGTTTTTACTCAGCAGTATTTACATCGACTGGCCACATCCAGTGTACGTCGGCAGTACAGTTAAGCTCCCAGTAGTGCTCGGACTTGGATTTTGTTCACCTATGGGATTTTAAGTCTTCCTGTAAAAAAGGGGAAAATGCCTATGTTGTACTTCTTTTGATTGTGATCTTTTTGGAAGAGGGTTAGTATAACACTTGAAAGCCAAACTGCACAGGTCATTCTCTTAAATCTCAAATTTTGGTAGGAAGTGACAAATACTCTGAAAACCCCCCAAAATAAATGCATGAAGTATTTTCTTGGCATAATGGTTTATGCTCAATTTCAGCTGTATGATGGAATTTCTCCCAGGGCCTTAAGGGCTGGCAAGCCCCACTAAACTGTTAATGGCTCAGCACAGATGGAGAGGCAAGGGAGACAAACTCAAGTGCAGATTTCATATTCACAGTTCAGGACTTGTGGAAGGGAGCCAAATCAGAGTATGTATTCCTTCTGTGTTGTGAGACTAGCAATGAAATAAAATGATGTACAACATAAATATTTATAAGTCCCAGACACAGTTCTTTGGAAACACCTGCCAAGGAACTGTGTGAGTTGTCAGTAGGCTACTTGACACATCATCAGCATTTTTGCCAAGCTAGGAAAACATTTTTGCCAATCTCATTTGTCTGTACATGTGCATTTTTAGTTATTTTTCCTCTACTGCCCCAAACTTTCTGTTTTTCATTTCAAAATATACCTATCAGCTTCATGGACTACTAAAGCCCTATACACATATCAGATCTTCTACAAGAAGCAGCCATGAAGGTTTTGAGCAGAAAAAATGGATGGCAGCATTTTAGGGACTACCTTGAAACACTCATTCAAGAATCAAATTGCGCTCCATCACACTAAATTCCCTTGTATGGACTGTATTAAATCAGCCTCCCAATGGCAGACACAGATTAGGAGCTAGTGGGCATGTTTCTCTACCAATAAGAGGTGAGTCAGTCGGGAAGTCTGGAGGCCAATAGTACTTAGCACAGACTGAAAATGAAGGACAAAGAACAAGTGATCTCATAAAAAATAGTAACTATAGTTACGTATTTGTGAGATTGTCAAATAGAAAAAGAGAAAAAGCTCTCACAGGAGAGAAGAAATAGAGAAATGTGCAAGTATGAAAACACTAAATGGAGAAATGGCCATGCTTTTGTCCTTACAGTCTTCGTTAGATTTTCAAAATACAGCTTTATTCTTCAGACCATGCTTTCCCCTGACATACATGCAGCTTTTCAACTTGAAAAATTGCCACTGCTTTCTTTGGTTCCTCACATGGGGCACTGCTTGCTGGCACCACTTGCTGGCCTTGTTCAGTGTTAGCTGCCGATCTTCCAATCCTGGACCAGCTGGGATCAGGGCGATGCACTGAATAAGGATAACTCTCTTTCAAGTTTGGTTGAAGGGGGAGCAGCGCAGTGAGTCGGCCAAAAGCCAAAAGTCCCCATGCCCTTATTACAAGATGTTTACATCCTAATGACCTTCAGATTAGTCCTTTTGCTGAAAATACTTTTATTGTGCACCTGGCAAATAGTTTCTCTATCCACCTATTCTCATGCCCACAACAGAGTATCCCATGTTGTTGTCTCACTCATTCACAATCACTCCAGCCTGAAGGTCAGTTTACATTTCTGCCAATGGATAGTTCGCTATTCCCACAAAAACCTGCTTATGTTATGAGCAATTTCTATGCTAACGTATAATGCAACATTATCGAAATTTGTTATAAATATCTTCAGGAGCATAAGCAGTGAAAAATGCAGAGAGTTTCTTCAGTACAAAGCTTGAAACTTTGCTTGTTTTTTCAATACCACTTCATTTATTTAGTACCACTTAACACTTTTGCATACACATTCACAGAGCACGTGTAAGACTGAGCTGGTCCCCTGACAGGAAATGTACATACACCACTTGAGATGGACAATGTGAGCATATGAGAGAATGCACAAGGAACCAGATTTGTTTGATTGCTGCTCTGAATTATGCAGTTTCATTACTTTTTTTTCCTTTCTGTTTTTTATGATGCGAGTATAAAAGCTTGTAATTAACTGTAATATATACAAATGATCATGCAATAAATTACCTCAACATAAATTTAGTTGTCTTGTGGGGATCTAGGAAGGAGACAGACTGGGAGAATGAGGTTTTCAAGTTAGAGGAGGGACCAGATGAAAGGAAAAGAATACTTGGAGAAGAGTGTAGTAGATGGTACAGAGATATAATAAAAATTAAAAAATAAATAAATAAATAGATAATTTGCCCAGTACAAGAGCTTTAAGTTAGGCTCTTCTACTATCCTGAACAATAAAATAGCTCATATTACTCTTAATGAAACTCCTAATTTACTGTTACTCAAAGGGATTTTAGAATTGAAAATAAAATGTTTAACTACAGAACTTAAAAGCTTTTGTATTCAATTTTTTTCTAAAATATCTAAAATCCAGCATGTAAGTAGGAAACAAAAGAGATAAAAGCACTATTTTATTTTTCATTTGGGCTCCGATTCAAATATGTTTGTATAGGTTTCATGGAATAACAGCTTCTCTCAAAGAAACAAGCAGCAAATACAAACTCCAGGCAAAAAGAAACCTTTCTGTGGTTCAAGAATACTTTATTTCATATTTAGGAAGGACACTCAATTTAGGAAAAGTCACAGTGGCTATGTCTATTCACAAGCAACTTGGTGCAATAAATTGGCAGATGAAAGAGAGTGATGATGAGGAACCTGAGACCTTGTGGGTGGCTTATGACTGAAGAAGAAGCGTGCTTTATTGTAGTCTAAACAAGGTGGATGCTTCAGTAGCAGTGGAATGGGCCCTCTGAGCCCTTGCTCACTTACTGGGGGGGCTAGGCTCAGCATGGTAGACATGGTAGCATGAACTTGTAGAAAAACTTGTTAAATCTGTTAAAGAAGCTGAATTACTAATTGTAATTAAATAGTGACAACAAACTGAGTTTATCTGGTTTAACAGAGATTCACTGAGTTTTGCAATGGGGGAAAACTAATAGATACTTAAGTCAAAGTTCAATTCTAACCAGGGGACTGAAAAACAGTGCTATGCAGTGCCTGTGCTGGGGAACATAAAAGCAGAGAGAAAAAAATACTGCTGTGAAAAGACTAGAGAGAGAGAGGAATTGAAGACAAAAATATTAGTCTATCTAAAGTAAGTAAGAGATGATGAAAAGAAATCAAATAAGTGATATGAGATGAGCTGGAATGAAAAAGAAGGGTTCAGTAAAGACAGGAAAGAGAGAGAAAAAGTAAAAATGTTAAAGAAGCGTTAAGAATTAGAATGATAAAGTAAATAGATATTGAAAATGTTGAGAGACCTTTCAAATATTTATTACCTCTATATTTAGCTTCTTACCTAAACTGTGTGTATGGTGTATGCAAACACATACAATGCCAGGCTCAGATAGGCTTACATTTGCCAAAGGGCCAGCAGCTGGAGTCAGACCAGGGTGTAAGTGCCCTGGGCCTGTGGTGTCAGCTACTGGAATCGGTGTCTGTGTCACCCACTAGAGTGGGCAAGAGTCTCAGCTCAAGCCACTGGGCTGGAAATGGTGTGTGCCCTGAAAACCAGCTACTGGAGGCGTCCAGTGTGAGTGAGTGACGGACTTAGTGCTGGCAGCTGGAGCAGGACCACAGGTCACACAGCCCGTGTGTCTGGTGTTGGCTGCTGCAGAGCAAGGGTTTATATCTCTTCCAAATCATGTGTGTGGGGTGTTTAATTACATCTCTTAACAAGCAAGTCTGTACTTTTTAGAAAAAATATTTTCAGACTCATTAGGAGAGTTAGAGAAGACCAGAAAGACGTACTTTTAATGAATAATTTGTGAAGTGTATCTTCCGTGTGTTCACACTATTATCCAATTATTCTGAGTGGAAATAATTAACCTGCAGTGCTTTAGGCTGTCACTGTAATGCGTTTTTAAAAAGCTTTATATGAATTTAGTTCTTAGGAGAGATATGACACTAAGAGCTCAGAGAACTTTCACAAAATGGTTAAATGAAACCAGTGCACACTTTTCAATTCTGCTGAATTACCCTCAAGTGAGCCAGCTCTGACCTAGGTCATTCAGGAGTAGGTCACTTCCAAGCTTGCTGTCAAAGTCAACAGCAAATTTCCCAGAGTTCAGTAGGATTTGTTTGAAGCTAAAGTTTTAGATTCCATACCTGGATTCCTAACATTTCTCTGCAAATTTTGGTGGTTTGCATAAAGTTCATTTTGATTTGAGGTGATAGCGACATTAACCCACCTTTGTATAGGAGCCACCAATCCTTCCTTAAACATTGATAGTTTTCAGTCGCTAAGCTACCAGTCTTGAGGTAAAGTGCTCTACTTTCCATTGATGATTTGTATATTGCTTCCACAGAAATAACAATTTGAATAAGATGGAAAAGGGGCACAGCAAAGTAACGAAGAATACACTTTTTCCTTTTGCAAAGAGATTTAAAGAAAACAAAAATGGTGCCATTCTTTCAATGTTTCATTTAAAAAATTATAAAGAAGAAACAGAGCAAAAGAGTGTTAATCCTTCCTGTAATCAACAAGCCTCAAAACCAAGTGTAATATGATGTTTACATTTACATTTCCTTGGTACCAAGTTATTATAAATTACTTCATGTAGTTAGATGCAGTGCAGTATTCCTACTTACAAAGCAGTAAGAGCTGTGTTTTATATCAAAGCTGATCTGTTTTCCTTAAGAATGATGCAGTTACTTTTGTAGATTTTACAACTGTGTATACAGTTCCAGCTTTAAAACAACTTCAAAGCACACAACAGATGACAGCCTTAACAAGCACTAAGTTAATTAAAAATACCTAGTATCTGTACATGATAAATTTTAGAGGTTGGGTAAGTGTGATGGATTTGTGATTAGGCTGGCTAGAAGTAACAAATACACTCTTGTAAATCCTATCCTCCATAAAGAGTGGTCTATAATTTGCTACATAAACCATGCGCCAAAATGTAAAACTTCTACTCAATCTTCTGGTTCATCTTGACTGAAGCTCTATTCTGACACTGTAATTAATCTCAGATAGATATAAGAGTTAGTGATCTGGATAGCACTGTTCAAATACTGTCAGTTTTTCACTAATGTTTTAAGAGTCATAATTAAAGAAGCCACTCTGAAGTAACAAATTCTCCTTAGTAGTGGTGAGTATAAGAACTTAACTAATAAAAATTTCATGCATAGTTTAAAGGCTTATTAAAATTCAAGAGTCACATCTCTGCAAATATGTGAAATGCTAGGATGTATTTGCACCATGTTGAAATAATGTTTAAATAATTTACAAAGTACAAAAAATGCAAATTTTCTTCCTCTTAGCAAAACTAAGTCTGATTCAATGGCAAAGCCCAATTCCTTTGCTTAGGGTCGCCAACTAGTCCTCTCTTCCCTGAAACCAATTCCCATCACAGCATCATGCTGGTAAAGCACAGCCCTTTCCTTTGTGACAACACATCTCTGCAAATAATTTTGTCTGCGTGCCTAGGACAGTGATGTGTTTGGGTGGGATGAGAATGAATGAGTAACCCAGGAAAGTGGGAGCTTCTTAGGCCTATGCTGCTGCCAAAGGTCACATAGTGATGAACTATGGTCTTATTTTCTTTATCACAGAGCTGGAGGGAACGTGCAGAGTGCTAGACAATACTGAAGGAAGATGAAAAAAGTATTCCTGCTGCTACTTGCAAAACAAAGAGGTTTAGATTTCCCAAGCTACTTTCTGAGGTTAGAAATTGTGTTTATTCTCAGCTTCATTCATAAGTGTTCTGAGAGGCATCTATGCTATTTCAGCTGAAGGATATCGTATATAGAAAAAGCATGAAATTATTAACTAACAAAAGCCTGAAAAATGTCAGATACACTGTCATAACAATGAGATTTATCTAACACATGCAATAGGTATGAGAAAAAAACCAAAAACCTATTTCTGTTATTTTTTCTTGCAATTTCTTTGGTTTTTTTCTTGTAATTCATTGTTACAAGATTTAAAGGGCCAGTTAATTCACAAAGCATCATGAGGAGAATCAGAGCAAAGTCCTTTTGCTTTCACCAGCCAAAACCCCTAATAAAACATGTTGCTTGAACAAGGAGATATGAAATTTCTCTTACAACTGAACTTCCACTCTTTACACAAAAACATTAGGAAGAAGTTTCAACTGGTCACTGACTTTCCATTCTGACACTTTGCTAAAATTTGCAAAGAACTTAAGGAATGAATAACATTGAAATAGAAAAGAAAGGTCATTTACTGAACAAGAGCTTAAACTATTATTTTTTGGACAGTTTCTTAGAGACGCTTTTTTCTATGAACCAACACTTGCACACAGAGGCACAAATACAAACACTGACCTGATGATTACAAATCTTCCCTGTGGCAATTCAGGCTGCACAATAAAAGAAATAAACTGCTGCAACAGGTTGGGATGTTTGGTTATATCCTCCTGATTTTCTACTTATTAAAACACATAGTTTTCTGTGGTTGCAAAGCTTTTCAGTTGGCAGTGCTCAATTTCTTCTTTTGCCTGCAGCTTCCATTCCTCCTTACAACCTTCACATTACAGTTCTCACTTCTTGTGTTCCTAGTTTGAGTATTTTCCTGCAGTCTGTTAAAAATCTGATAATAAGATAATTTTCTTGCCATGATCAAAATGTATTGCCCTGACAAAAACTTATTGCTTGCTGCTCTGTAGCCTGAATAAACATATCTCTTGAACTTCCCTCCCATGTTCCTTCTCTAACAGCAACATTCCTTTCTTGCCTTGTGGAAACTCTCCACAATTAAACTATATATAATTAATTTAGACTAGTTACCTTAATATAAGGTTGATGTCTTCCATTATTCACTTGGTGATCTCAGCTTTTCATAACACTGTTCTCTGAATTTCTAGCTAAGACTTTCAGTCTTTCTACACATACCACTGCATACATGAGGAAATGAGAACTGGACCATATTCTTCTTTAGCCATCCTTTTAAACTCTTCTATTTGTGCAATTTTTACATAGAAACATGGAGAGCTGTGAACGGTATGAATGAAGGCATCTAAAGCATGCATTACTTTGTATTTTATTGGTCTTTTAGTTTTGCTTTTATCAGTGGCTCCTCATCTATCTATTGGTTACTTAGGTTCCCCTGTGTGTGGGAGAATAAAAACACTAATTTATGTTTGCACGATACCTACTGCAATAAATCCAAGCTCACTCTGATCCTTAGGAAATAATCTCATACAGAATATTTATAAATAACATAATGTTTTTTTAAAACTCAAAGCAATTTCTAAAATGAACAAAAGAAAGACTAGTGGCAGCTACTGAAGAGGAAGAAGTGCTTGATTTTAACTTCATCCAAAGAGCTTTTGCAGCGCTTTGTCATGAACTACATGGAGCAAACTCTCACACTGAGCCTAACAGAGCTTTCAACTGTGAAGAAAGAAAGTGTGTGGAGACCACAGCTCTCCTGGTCCTAATCCTTGTTCTTTGACTCAGTTGCTTCCACACAAGTCCAGATTTGTTGACAAGGATACTGTATCTCATTTTTGTCCTGCTTACTGAGTGTCTGTCAGTAGAAATGCATCTGACTTTTGAACTTGAGAGACCCTGGTATAAATGAGTTGTGACTTATTTGCTATACATCAAATCTCTATATCTTTTTCATTTACTATTACTAAATGTTTTTCCATTTAGCGTTTAAAATTTTCAACCAAACTAGAGTAATTATGTGCGATAACACACACCAACTTGTGTTAAAAGAAGTAACCAAAGGACATCAATTTATGAGTGAATATATGTTGAAGAAAAGGAGTAGGTAGGAAGATCACTGGGTATTGTAATGCTAGCACACAGGAAACAACAAGAGGCAAGCTTCCAGTAGAGAATATCCCTGCCCCAAAGGACCTATCACTGATAAAATAATATATTTGCAAAGCCCCATGAGAACAAGGGTTATGGATTTAGGAGTTCTTGACAGGGCAAATCTGTCCAGCTCACAGAGATTCCCCAGGGATGCTGACAAAACAACCTCTTTCCATATTATGATAAATGGTCCTAATGGGTAATGTTTTTTGGCAGCTTTAAAAGCAACCAAATCCACCTGCTATAAATACCTGGGACTTTTTTATTATTATAGTTTGGCAATTGTCGTTGTGCTGCTTTCTTCTCTTTTGATAGCCCATTCACATATTGGTCTCAGCCATCTTGGGCACACCTACACACTGTTGCTACGGATAAACTGAAATTCTTTTTGAATTCCTCAAGACTTCTTCAAATTCTTTGTTTCCCAGTGGGACACAAAGAAGTCACATTTTTAAGAAGTCACTTCAGACTAGAAGCCACAGCTAACCCTTTAAAGCAAAAAATACAGAAACTCAGCAATAACTCCCAGACAATGCAGATAAGGCAGGCACAATAAAGTAGAGAAATTATAAAACTCATTATGAATTCTTACACATACATACACAAATCCAAACAGCACATCTGTCTAGTGTCAGCTGCTAGAGACAGGTGTCTTAGGATCTAAAATGCTATCTGCTAAATTAAACGGTTTTTGTTGCTCAGTTTAAAATCAGGTGAGCAGATAGAAATACAAGCATATTCACATATGGATTAATATATGTAGTTATTTTAGTTCTCAATAAAATACTTACATCATACTAAAATATCCAGAATTACTACATATATATTGTTTTTACATTTTGACATAATACTTTCTATTTAAGACACAAATTAATATTATGAATAAATAGACAAATTAATAGTAATTCCTTAAAAAGAACCAAATAAAAAGGGGAAAAAATTCTACAACCCTTGGTATATAATTCTCACTTTATGTTTGAAGCACTTAATTATTCTGGTCTAAAGCAAGTCTAAAATAAATCCAAGCAGAAGAAGTAGTACTCCAGCTATTATTATATCCCTGAGCTGTTCATACAGAAAATAGAAAGCAATTTATTTCTAAGAAGGCTACTAGATGCCTAATAGCTAGATGGAGAAAACCTCCTGATTGTTGTTTAAAACTTCAGAAGCAAAGTATGAGTAATAGCAAGCTGTTTAATTTGCAGTCCTTTTCATTTGTGGAATTTAACTCCAAGAAATACCTGAATATAATAAATAGTCCACTGAAGGCCTTGTTTTACACAGAATATGGTGTTATTTTAACTGAATGAAACAAATCCTTAATTCCGTTGAAAAACCCCCACATTCAAGAATATTAACACATCACAGTTTCTTTACTTAGAGGGTGAGAAAGCACTGAAACAGGCTGCCTAGAGGGGTTCTGAGTCTCCTTCACTGGAAATATTCAAAACCTGCCTGTATGTGATTGTGTACAGCCTGCTCTAGGTGAACCTGCTTTAGCAGGCAGGTTGGACTAGATGATCCCCCGAGGTCCCTTCCAACCTCTACAATTCTGTGATTCTAAGCCACCTACTTTGGTATCCTGTATTGAGAGGCAGTTATCAAACTAAGGCTGGATCAATGGGCTGAGGTCAAAGGTATGAGATTCAACAAGGCCAACTGCAGGGTCCTACACTTTGGCCACAACAACCCCATGTATCGCTACAGACTGGGGGATGAGCGGCTGGAGAGTGGCCTGGCAGANCATGGTTTAGCTGATGTCGTGTTAGGTCATAGGTTGGACTTGATGATCTCAGAGGTCTTTTCCAGCCTCAATAATTCTGTGATTCTATTACTATTACTGTAGAGCACAGAATGTGAATGACAATGGTTGTGTAGAAGTTCTCTAACTAGAAAAGCACATGAGCAAATACTTAACAATCAAAATAAGTAACACAGAGGTTCTCAAGCTTTTCCACTTTGTAAACCAATTCAGAAAACAAGATAACATACTATTGAACTATGTAAATGAAGTAAAATGTATGAGATGGCTTTTTAGGAATGAGTTAAGCGAGAAAGCAATGGTTTGGCAAACCAGAGCACAGGAACTGTACTACAGATGGAATAAGTAGCTTGTAAAAATGTACAGGGACAACTTCTGAAGAGAAACACTTGACCAAGTGTCAATTGTTAAAGATTGGGAAGCATAAATAAAGCAATAAGATAATAGAGAAGTAAATTATTTGCATGGAAAATATCTTTCATATCTAGTCTTGAACAGGTACTGAGAATATTACACATCAGAATTTTTAATACAAGGCACTACCAATACTTACAGGAGAACCAATAATTCTCACTTTATCTAATAGGAATTAAAAGAGTAATGATAGCAACTCAGTGACTTAGTATATACTGAACGAAACAGTAGAAGGGAAGAGTCCAATTTTAATTCCTTCTAAAAAGCCCATGCACATCCAATTAATCCATTTTATTCACAGGCAGGACAAACTTAAAAGATAAATCCAGAATTAATCAGAATTCCTTGCCACTAATACAGAAAAATGCTCCCGATTCAAACTGCAACTTCCTAACTGCAGCATTTTTGCAAAAGTTTCCACATCTTTCTGTAACATGCTGCAACAGAAAGCTTTTCTATCTGGCTGGCTTCATTTATTTTTGAAGAAAAGAACCCTCCTAATTATTTCTTTTGAAATGAGAAAAAAAAAAGGCTATAAAATCACAAGCTTGTATTTTCTAAAGAATATATAATTCAACAATTTTCAAAGGTCTACTAAGAGATAATGATTAAAGTGTTGCTGGTGACCTATAGAACTAAATCACAGGGCACAATGGTAGAAATTAGATTTGCCTAAAAAAGAGCAGCAATTGTTTCAGATATTATTTCTGATATAAGTTTCTAATGATGATTTTTGTGATTTACATGTATATTTTCTTATTAAGAGATAAAATATGTCTGCTGGTTCTAGTGTCCTCTGAAATAAGAAAGAACAATAAAAATATTAATACAAACCACAGAGTAAAAATACTGAAATGGTTAAGATATCCTTTTCAACTAAACAAGCAGGACTTTTTGTATATATAACTGTGATTTTTAAATTGATGCTGTTACTCTAAAAGCAGGGTGTTATATCAGGAGCGTTTGCATGAAAGCCTGAACCTGCGGGTAGGACAGAAAGCTCACAGAAAATGCCTGCTTTGCTGACCTGTATCACAAGGAGACTTATTAGACAGCTCAGAAAAGTAGAGTAGCTCACTCTTTCTTTGATTTTTCTTCCAGATCACTTAGGGTTCAGGAAAACACATTTTGGGGAATCATTCTGTCTGCAATTACCTGTAAAGAAAATCTGAGTCTTGAAACTTCATGAAATTACAGGGGTTCAGGAAGTGGCCATCTGCAAGAATTTCCTCCGAGATACCTTCTCCTAACAGAAGTTTGGGCTGACTGAGAAATAACGATACCTAACAAAACATCTTTTGGCAATCCTTTTGGCAACTGTTGGGGATAAATAAATAAAATAAAATAAATAATCAATGATAGTTATATTAGTGCTAGCTAATTAAGCTTAAAAAAAATAAATGTAGGTATTTGGTATTACTTTAACCTGAGTGATTTAGTAAGTTTGAGCATTTTTCCAGAGTGTTAGTGTTTAGAAGCTCTTTACAGTCTTTAATCCTTGCAACTAAAAACTATTATGCTTTTACCATCTATAGCAATAGTGTTGGACAACTTCATATAATTCCTAGCTAAAAAAATAAAATAAATAAATAAGGAGGGAACAGGACAAAGAGCACTGAGAAAGCAGACTGTTAACCCATCGGTCAGTTTTTCAAAATCAATAACCAATTTACTACAGCACTTTATTACAGTATAGTCTAATGAGTTCTTGAGATCAAGCCTGTTTTTTCAAGGTGCAATATACCCCAAATTAACATTTACCATTTTTTCTTTCTTTCCTGAAGTAACTAGTGACACAAACATTATAGCAGTTAATTCAGAAATAAAATCTCATTACTCAACGCATATATATCCTTAGACATGTTAGCAAAATACTATTGAAATTGTTGACACTAACATGGTTTATTTTTGAGGCTGAGCTAATAGATCTGGGAGGACAATAATCTCCCCAGAGTGACAAATTGCTGTGAGAAAGCAGTGGATAATAATCTCTCCTGCTGGCAAAGCTGTAGATGGAAGTGATTAAGCCTTTAGGGTCCTACTGATGTCAGGGTTGTTACAGTTTCTTTTGACAGGCAGGATAACTATCTGACAAAATTAAAATAAATATGCATCATTAGCAGACAGAAAATACAGGCACTGAAATAAACAGGTTTTTACACTTTTATAAAGAAAATCCATTCCTAATTGCTGTTCAGTTCTGAGTCAAGCATTGTTAGAAACCACCCTATTCAAAAGAGTATCTTTTAAACACAGTTGCAGGGAAGACAAATCAAAGAAAAGACAGTATATTTTCCAGTAAAACCTTTGCTCCTGTGGTATTTCTAAGTTGGAATTTTACTTTTCTACATTTGATTTTATTATATTCTTCAAAATATTATTAAGAATATGCACCTGGGGAATTAATCATCAACAGACTTTGTCCAAACTTTATTTATTGTTGTTATTAAAAATTCCTTACACAAATTTTGGGACTAACATATTCCATTTGATATTTTCATCTCATCTGTTCAGAAAATAATGCTACTAAACAAGATGCTGCACCACATTTATCAAAACCCTTCCTAAACTATCTATAGTTTCATAATACCCACTAAATGAATTCAAAACACTAGCAAAAGAAATGTTATTTTCTCCCCTGAAATTACTAGTTAATACTTGCTAGACTGTGAGCTTTTTCAGATTTGCAGAAGTTTTATCTTTCTGCCTTATATACCACAGAGCTCATTACTGCTTAATAATGAAATTCTAACAACTGCTTAGTTAAAATTGACTTCAGTGGAAAATGTATGTTTAAAAGAGCTCCTCTCAACTCCTAAAGGGCTTTTTTAAGGGTTAGTTCCAACAGACAGTATTGTATTTCAAAGCAATGTCAGTAATTCTTTCAGAGCAGTAATGTCAGAGAGAAAATTCAGTCCAAGCTTTGCCTAGAAATCAGGATTACTCCTTTTGGGTGACACACTGAGACTTGTTACAGCGGAATCCCAAGCTTCTTAAGATAATCTTCTGAAATATTTTTAGATTTTGTTGAAATCCCACTCAGTGTGAAGTTTGTAGTACTAGCTCACCAAGCTCTGAACCATGCAAGAGTAAATCAAAGCCTGCAAGCAGCACACAGAGCTCCTATCTCTACAATGTTGTCTCACACAAAAGCAGTAATTGCAGGAGCAACAGCAGCAACAGTAAGAGAATGAATAAAAGAATTTATCAGTTACTTCCAATATGAAAAAAGAGTTTAGAGTTTTCCTTTAGCATTAGGGTCCTGCAGAGTACATTCACATTCTTCACAAACATAGTCCAATGTTCTTCTCTATGTTATTTTAATCATATTCAATCAAATCAGTCAGAGTGTCCTTGGACACTTCAGGATAAATGTTTGAAAAGTTGATTTGGACAGAACCGGGCCTAAGCAAGACTGAAAGTAAATAAGCAGCAGTCCTGTGTCTCCATAGAAGTGGTTTGAATGAAAAAATTTCAGTTCTGAATTAAACCTTCTCATCATTTTGTACACTAGAATTATTTAACTGGGGAAAATTTCCACAGATTAAATGGAACTAGCACACTAGTGATATTTAAAAAAATCAAAGAAGATGCATCTTTATAAGCTTAAAGTTATGCTGAATTATTATGCAGGTCTTATATGAGAAACTTAAGGGAAATGATGTAATCAAACTTTCTTCACGAAGTAAACACATCCTTCAATTTTATAAATTGAATTTTATACAAGACAGAAATATTATCTAGTGTGACTCTCTGCTACAATTACTAGTAGAAAGAGTGGCAATGTCAATTTACAACGTGTTTAATTGCAAGCATAATGACATTTTCACAGCTAATATGCTAAATTACAAAACCACAATTTATTTATAATGATAAAATCATATTATAAAATCTGAGCTAAGTAAGACTTTAAGGACTGTTAACTTATTGAAGTGGTGAATATTCTTGGGATTAGGACAGCAAACCCTTGAAACACATAGGTTCTGTGGGATTGGGGGCAAGAATGCACATCACCTTTCAGGATTAAGTCATGTGTTGGTGATGAGATCTTGCCTTCCTTTCAACCTTAAAAATAAAAAGTCAACAGGAGAATTATTCTGAAAACTTAGACCAGTGAGTCATTTTATTCTCTAAGCTGTTCCTGATCAGCTGAGCCTTACCCTTTATCTGTCTATACTTTTAAAAAAAGTCACTGAAATCCACTGCTAGAAATCCTGGTCTTACTTAAATTTCTTTACTGTATATATGTCAAAAGTAACAAACAGGTAAGAGACATGTTGTAAAATATTCAGTCAGTTCTAATGAAATGAACACAAGTAACATACAAGTTCCTCAGGGATTGGTACTCAGACGAGTTCTATTTAACACCTTTGTCAGTGATATAGACAGTGGGATT
>WEIS01077845.1:692-16421 GCA_013389965.1 Todus mexicanus | reverse complement strand
TACTTTTACACTCAAGGAACACTTCAAGGGAACCCCTGGAAGGTGAAAAAGAAGGAATAAGGGTATTCAATCATTATGAAAAAAGTAGGGAGATAACAGAGGAAGGGAGGATGGCAACAGGAAGTTTCCATCTCCAGCATCAGCCTGTGGAGGGGAGGACAATGTGAGGAGACCAGCTTTTATCCTTCCTCCTAAGCTGGCAGGAAGCAGGAATGACTGAACTCACCATACAGACTTGAAGATGCAGTGTCACTTGGGGCACAGAAGACAAATGCAGACTGGAGCTTCCTCAAAGTTTCATTAGGTCTCAAATCTTTGCAGAAAGATCTGAGCAGACTGGAGTCTCAAAAAGAGCTGCTTCTTCTTCAGGTAACCTGTCAGATGAACACAGGTAACTTATTTAAATACCAGTTTAAGAACGTGTAGGTGAAATGAAGTTGCAACATGCAAGCAGTAACATCAAGCTAACAACACCTCTCCTGGTGTCATGACACCAGTCTGTTAGGTATCCATAGGCAAGTGAAAACTGTAGCGAACAAAAAAATATTCAAGACCAAAGTACTGTTCTCAATCAGCATGAAAACTGTACAAGTTGGCAGCATATGCTAGTGGCAGCATGCCCAAACAGTGAGGGACAAGGTTATGGCCCCAGTCCCTGCACGCTTGCCAACATCTGGCAGCAGATGCTGAGGGAACACATGCTTCCCATTACATCAACAGCCAGAGGATGCATTAGATCGCATCCTGCTCCCAGAACTATCAAGCATTAGCACAAAGCACTTATGATCAAGACAGTCAAAGCAGAGAGGGCAAAGCATCTTTTCAGAACACCTCTCCTGAGCTGCTGCATTTAAATGCATTCCAATTGATTATAGACTACAGTATCATTTGAAACATTGCTTCTGCTTTTTTTTCTCTCTAAATCTTACTATGTCAACTTTTTTTTTCCTACGTGCCTGAATCAGATAAAATGCAGAACTTCAACTTCAGAATATCAAATACAGCATGTGGCTGTTCCTCCAGCACTCTTTTGTGATCGAGTTTGCGGAGAAATCATGATGATCTGTTAGAACTGCAACAGAATGAAAAAAGCTCGTAACAGCTGAGCGAAGGAGTCCTCCTCTTAGCCAGTTCTATCACAAACTTCAGCAGCCAGCATTCTCATGAATACTGGCAGAAGGCGCGCTGCTATTTGGCACTCAGATCACCATCACTCTCTGCTTCCCATCAGAAAGAGTAAAGGCAGTCAGGTTTACAGAGGCAGAAAGATGCAGATGCCCAAGTACCTAACACCCACAGATACAAGGGCTACAAATAAACACCCATTAGGACAGCAAGTACTACAACTGCACACAGGAGATGAGCTGAAGCTAACAAGCATTTGAATCCTCCTGCGACATGCAGTGACCAAAGGCTTGACTTAGTTATACACCCTGTGGTTCAGATAGATCTCCATAGTCGGCTGAAAAGAATAAAGAAACTCTAATGATGCATTTTATATCATTTTAATTTATAAGAACACTCGATACTTGAAACGAGTACATTTCACTAATGGTTTTCAGGCACCTGATAAAAAGATACCAGTGTATTGAGCACTGACAGCCCTTTTCTT
Source organism: Todus mexicanus (assembly GCA_013389965.1). Taxonomy (NCBI): domain Eukaryota; kingdom Metazoa; phylum Chordata; class Aves; order Coraciiformes; family Todidae; genus Todus; species Todus mexicanus. Next base: position 14,809 of record WEIS01077845.1, on the reverse strand, counting down.
TTCATGTTTATTTTCTTAATCAAAGGAAGAAGAGGTAGCACAAGTACAGTTATCAAACAACATCTGTGCATGGAAAACACGCTAACAGATACGTGAACAGTGTGAGACTGGTACTGCACAAAAGAGTCTCTGCTAAAATTAGAGCTGCAGGACAGCAACACAGAATTGTTGATCAGCAGTCTAAAGAGAGAAGAAAAAATGACAGCTCATCTCCTCCAGCCGCTACTCCAGGATGTATCTGCACCAGAAAACCTTGGTTCGGCTAACATTTTAAAAACTGGCAGAGGATCAAGGCTACACAATCTGCCTGGCAATCCCTGCTAGTACCTCACTACCTCTAGCTTGCACAGCTGTTCTGAACAATTACCTATACCTCCTGCGCTAAAATTTACACCTGCAACTTCATATCCATGAAGTGAATACGAATAGCAGGGAATGTCTTTTCTGTCCACAGCAGTACTGTGTGTCTGGCATCTGCTGCAGCCCTTCAGCCAGCCACCACCACTGGCTTTAGAAAGTGATGTGCAATGGCTCCAGACTCACTGCCTTTCTCTTGCATAGACTAAGGAAGTCAGTTCCTTCTCTCAGGAAACACTGTTGACCTTTCCTGCACTTTCCACAGTTCAGTGGCTCTCTTCCAAAAAAATTTCATGATCCATGTTTTTCTTAAGGTACTTTTATGACTAGATACAGTACTCATAAGTCTTACCAGTAATAAGGAGATGGAAAGGATTGTTTCTGTGACTCTTACAGAAAATACTCCTGTTCCATGATATCCTGATACAATGGTAATCTCTTCTCTTAAGAAAGTGACGTTATTGACCCATGTTTACCTTGCTTCCGTTCTGCAGAACCCCCTCACAGTGTTCCCCATTTTGTTTTTCTGCGAGTTACTCTTCCTGCTTTAGTCTGGAACATTGTATTTGTCTCTTCTGACTTCTAAATGCTTTCTCAGCTTTGGCAATAATGTTTTGGACTCCTGTGGGTTTTGGGAGAGAAAACCTGTAACATTCAAAAAAGTCTGATGATGTTCTTAGGAGTAGAGTCAGGAGGCAAATACCTCCATTCTCCCTGGTTGGGCTACATCTCTCCCGAGACAAGAGTAACACAATTTCCTTAATGTACCATCACCTTCCTTAGTTTGCCTTAGTTACACAAAATCTCTTTACTCATTTACTGTAGGTACGCTACAACCACCACTTTTAACATTTTACAGTTCTTGCCAGTTAACAGCCCATACCTTCATTATATTAAATTACTTGGACAAGAAAGAGAATCTGAAGTGTTCTATGCAGCAATGAACAGGAAGAACAAGCATCAGAGAACCAGTGGAACAACCCGCAATCCTCAGAGCTTGCAGAAGCTTGAGCCACATCTGAAGATTCCACCTGAAAGTAAAGCATATTTAAATCTCTTTACTTGCCTCCCCCACTATTCACCTACTATCTGGTCTCAGATCTCATCTGTTTACCTAGTTTAAAAAAGCACATTGAAGTAAAGCTCCTCAAAGTACATATTGATCCCTAGCTTTCATGTTTCCCTGTTCTGAAAGCTATACTTCCCTGGCTGTTATCTACCAACTATTTTCAGAACTGTTACCAACTCTTGCACCAAGATAAGGAAGTTTCTAGAACAGCATTGTTATTGTGCTATTGAACACAACAGTTAATAACTATTTGCTGCCAGGCTTTTTAAGACACTTGTTTTACCAGAGCTGCTTTGCATTCCACGCCTTCCTCCATGCTAATCTGGAACATAAATTCTTTTCAGCTGTATCTCATTACTACACAAAATAAGCAGATCACTCCTCTATCACATCTACTCAAGTTCATCCTCCCCTTCCATTATCTTCAGTGACAAACTGACAGGGAACTTAAATTCTGCTGGCCTTTATTGTGCCAACAGCACAATAAGTAAACCAAGAATGGGTATTCTGAAGGGTCCTGAGGGACTCTAAGCATCACAACTCCCTCAAGTTTTATAGAGCCCTTGCCTATCTCTTTTAAACTCCTAGCAAAAAAATCCCATCAAGACCCCTGTTTTAACAAACACGCCATCACTTTAGGGTAGTCATTCTTCAGTAGATTTTCATTAACAACAGTTTGAATTATGCTTATGCCATAAGTGCTTTAAATACTAGGACGTTACCTAAATCATAATTATAAAATTCTGTGTGCATTACACATACAAAAATAGTACAGCAGTGTGTGAAGATGTATTTTTCCCTAATGTTGTAGTTCAGCAAATGTACCACAGATATTTTTACTTTTTACACGTTTGGGGTTTTTTCAGATAAGGAGTCATTTTAGAAAACCTCAGGTTTGCCTTTCTAGATGCTTGGAAGGAACAGATTACTGATCAAGGTATTTTTCAGAGAAAAATTGAGAAAGACATCAAGACCACATCAGGATGGACGCTCTCTCCTCACCAGCCACAGATTAGGGGATGCAACTAGAGCCAGATTGCTGGGTAGCAGCACTGCTGGAGCACACTGTAAGACACACCACGGTAGCTATAGGAGTGCACTTATAGGTGCACTTTGCTGGCCCAGATGCCAGCAATTGGGCATTTAGATATGGCTGATGGTGCTCTCCTGGCACCATGCTCTGGTTGTTTGAGGAAGGAGGCCAACAGTCAACATCCTAGAGATGCTAGACAGGGAGTTGCCACCTTCACCCACAGCGAGGGGGGGCTGCCATGTGTTCCCAGCCCAGGATGGCTGAGGCAATGGGCAGCAGCTGCAGCCACCACCACTGTTCTGAGCCCACACAGTGAAGGCATCACAAAACTACACTGTTACCTTCCCCAGTGTTTGAAGAAAGACAATGTAGCCCTGAAACAGAGTGACATTGCCTATTTTAATGGCCAAGCTCACCCACCTCTGCTGGCCAGCCTTTGGGTGGAAAGGTGGTCACCTTCCTTAGCTTCTGGGAGTATCAAAGTGTTGGGGTAATCCTGTCTCCTATCTGCACCTGAGGAGAAGGGAAGGAACAGAAATACACCAGTGCCAACCTGCTGCGTTAAAGACAAAGCAGTAAACTGGCGTTATTCCCGGTGCTCTGAGCCAGCTCAACAAGAAACCTCCACTGGTAGAGAGATGGCAGCTCTGAGGCCTCCCCTTCTCAGCCAGCACCATCTTATCCAACGATGCCATCTTCCTGTCCACCGCCATCTTGCCGCCCACCACCTCCTGTCAAAGAACCGTGGCTCCACTCAAGGGGCCAAGCTGGGCCATCCTTCCTCGGGAGGCGGGGGTGGATGCTGCCAGGGCTCACCAGGCACTCCTCCATTCCCCTATTGAAACAAGCCCTGGGGAGCAATGCTCATCCATCTTCCTCCTGCCCCCAGGGCATGTGCCACCCCTCACTGCACTCTGCCCCTGGTTCATGTTTCCAGGCTTCCCATCCAATCAAGCGCTGTAACCAAGCACTAAAGGTCGTGAGGATTCCTCACTCCATAAAATCGCCTATTAATAATTTAGACAAGGAAAGATGATACAATACCAACAGCTCCCTCTGTAAATTACAAGATTTGGCATGCATGTCCACACACAGTTACAGTTGTCTCTCAAGTGTCTATCTTCTATTAAAAATAATAGGATCTTGAAATATTCATCATAATATCAAAAGAAATCAAGCAAGTCACAGCGATTTATTTAGCTTGTGCAATACCTGACACAATGCCACACCACATTTTCAAGACACGAGGTGTTTTAGGATCTCAGGTAGTATCTTTCTGGCTCTGAATTATTTTGCAACACAGTTCTGCTTTTGCGTACGTTATGGATGTACGGCTATTTTCCAAGTCACCTAATACTGCTTGTCACAAGCCAAAGTGTCCCAGACTGAGGAGAAAACCTTGTTGTCTAGAAGAAGGACTGTTATCTCAACCTGTTTCTTTCCAGAACATAGATAAACTTGCCCATTGGATGTGAAATGGAAGAATCAGACCTTCTCTAACTCTGCTTCACACTGGATTTTTTCTATTAGGAAATTTTAAACATCCCATCATGACAATCCATCATTCCCTGATTTTCTCAATTATGCGGTTGCCATAAATGTGGAGTCTCCTCATGGGTCTTTCACCAGTAAGCCCAGCAGAAGAAAAAACTCTGGGTTGTTGGGGTTTTTTCCTGTATTTGACATGACTGAATGTTGCTCTTGTTTGAAGACACGTTACTTTCTACTTTCACTTATTTAAATTTAAATCTTGAAACAGACGCATTTATTTGCAATCTGCTTCCTTTCAACTGGAAAAATTTCCATCGGCTTAAAGTTAAGGGAAACAAGGTCGAGCACAAAGAAAAGCAGACAAGTATGATCATTTACGAGTATATATGTCACCACCATAGTACTGAAGGCACCCTTAATAGTATGACTCCCACACCAGTTTCACAAAAACTATTATCCTCAAAACATACCCTTGTCTGGATGATTTAGAGCCAAAGCTCTGTGAAGTCAGCTCACATCTTACTGGGGCATTACAGTGCATGTTAAAAATCGGTCTGTTTTAAGCATGCAGGCAGTGAAGAAGCTAAAATACAGCTTTCTCCTTCTGGGATTCTTCATTTGCTTTCACACACCTGTTTGTACTCTTCAGCTGAAAGAACCACTGCTGTGTGAATACTTGAGAGAGAAAAGGACAGCTAGACAAACAATCACAAACCTCCCTGTTTCTCCCCACTTACAAAATATTTGATCAGCTCTTTGTAAAGATATTTCAGTTTCTGGATCCTTTTAGGGCTCTCAAATACGTATAGCGGTTTTCTTCCCAATTACCATCACTTACGTATAAGAAGTTTATAAACAGCAAGAACACCTTGAAGTAGAAGCATTCTTTTTACTGCTGCCTGCAGAGGATCAGCAGGCTCGTACGCTAAACAGCCAACTGTCAGATGCTGACAGAAGACAGGCATCCCTTGCTCTCCATGCAGGCACAGCTTTCACGTGTCTTCACTGGCTGCTTCCCAGTCAGAAGAGGAGAAAATAATTTTCATTTAAGAGGCGGGAGACAAAAGCTACTATTCACATGCCAAATTGCTCTTTCTTTTGCTGGCAAAATTTGGTATCTGCGTGTGTTTGCCATCTAGGTCATCTGCTTACCACACAAACTCTGAGTATTCGGTTCTTGCCTTCTCTATTATCCATCCCAGCCTTCTTTATCTTCTTAATTTTGCAGGCCCTCATCTTCCAAAAAACATCCACATTCTCATGAGCAGGCTGTGTCCAAGGAGATCAAGGAAAATGTCTCTCACGATCTCAAACCCAGGTCCAGACCACAATGCTCAGGTACTTGCAGTGTATTTCACACACTCCATCTTTTGTCCTTCAGAGGAAGGAGGCTGAGTTTGATTAAACAGAGCGATAGTCAAGTAGAGGATGACAGCCCCATAAGCCTACTGAATGGCCCAGGCTACTTTACATTTTCACTGGCTTCTTTTTCATCATGCAAAACTTTCAAAATGACACATTATCAGCTCCAAAAAATAGAGCTCTTTAGGTTCAAAGAACAGGTGCCTATGCCTACAAGATTTTAGGAGTTGCCAACACTTCACTGCAGAGCTAAACACTTGTGAATAGGTGGGAAAAGGAAGAAGGCATTCCAAGAAGAGAGAAGAAAAGGTGATGAAAGAACCACCACCTTCAGACAAGGGAGGGGAGGGCAATAATAACTTTTCACCATCATCTGATTAGTCTTGGGGAAAATAAATAATAAATACAATGTACCAGTGCAAGTTGGAGACATGCAGAAAGTAATTTGGTGGGATGATGGCAAATAATTTGCCTACTAAAAAAAAACATTTTCAGGTAGAGTATTTATATACATATATACACACATATATATAATGTCCTTATTTCATACTGGGAAAGAGCTGTGCATTTGAGGCCAGTGAGCCTTTCTGTGCTCTGAGCAGCTAAGCCTATTCCATTTCAATCAAACACCACTAGATCCTGTATCTGCAGTGTACTTCTGCTTAAATATACCATATTCTCCTTGGAGTCTATGCAAAATGTTTTCACATCTCTGCTGAGCACAGTCATCCCTTCACTCTTGCCTACAGCGAGAGGTAGTCCCCAAATGATTCCATAGCACCATGCCTCAGTGCATTTTGTTACCGTAACACGCTGTGCGATCACACTCACCTAGGTTCCCTTGAATATAAAAGAAACATTCAAATTCATTTATTTTAAGTGTAGACAGACTTGGGTGAAATATCCACACTGGTGAAAAGGGCAAGATTCAAGAAGGCAGAAGCAGTCAAGAGGAAGCAAGGCTGGAAAAAGGGAAATTATGTCAAGAAAGCAACAGATGGGGGGAAAAAAAAGACTCAAATATCCCAGAGTATACGGGGCATGATCTCAAACAAGCAGTGGTAGCAGGAAGGTGGAAGGCCAAGAAGGACATGCAGAAGGTTGAAGGTGAGGTGAGAAGCAGATGCACTTTGGCAGTGGAGACTGCACATAAAGATCCAAGGAGGAATGGAGCTATGGGCTGTCTTCAGTGTCTGTGAGAAAATGAACAGAGCTCAGGGAAAGATAGGGCCAGGAGACATCACCAACATGATGGTTTATTCAGGTGCAAAAGATAAGGAGAGTTTAAGGGATTTAATTGTTTGAACTTCTCAAAAAGGTCCTGCAATGTCAACATATTCCCTTCTTGCCATGAACTTGACATGATCCCCTGCAATGCCTGTGAAGCCTTTCCTACCTAGTCAGTGTTCTACAATGAAATAAACGCTCCTTTTTGCAGCACTACGTGCCAAAAGGAAATGTCAGCCTCAGTCCCCAGATGGACAGTGGTACAAGGAAAGGTCACCAATTCAGTCTGTCTCATTTGAAGTACCACCATCCAAGAGTCAGACTTAAGCAAAGCTTTGGCACCAAATCTCACCTGACAGAAATTCCACTTTATAATGAGAAGAAGTTGTGTGATGCTGTGACTGCAGCACAGGATTTTCTGCTGAGAAATTAAGTATCCATAATAAACTATTTCTGTAGGAAGCCTGCCTGGGAAATTGTGTGTATATTTAATTCAGTGGATAAACTGCTTAGAAGTAGTTCAGCCTTAAAAAAAATATTGCCCCTCAGTGTAAGTAAGGTCAACAAGAGCCTGAGTTCACCACATAACAACCCATCAGCCTTTATAATCCTGACAGAAGCTTGGTTTTGTTCTCCTGAGAGCACAGGAGATGCTCTAGGATTTAATGTGCAGTCTGTTTTATTAGTTCCTGGAAGGAAAGATGATAGCGCTGTAAATCCCTTTTGTAGAAATGTTTTAAATGCTTGGTGGTTCTGAATGGCTTTTTCAGTCACCCTATCCCTGCAGGGTAAGAAAGGGTATATTCTTCCCATTTACTTTAAGACACTACAATAGCATTTGTTTCCGAGATACTCAAGGTTACAACCTATGTGTAACCCAAAGAAGAACATTTTTGTCGATCGCCTTTTTTATGTGTATCTTGCACACTTTTGACCTTGACCTAATTAAATATTCATATTATAAAAGGTTTGGCGTGCCAGTCCTTTGGCAGTTTTCTTCAAAGACGAATGAGCTTTTAAGATGTGAAATCCCTAAGCAGATAAAAATAGAAAAGGTTATCATTTCAGCTTACCACCACCACCTGAACAAGGAAAAATGTTACAGGTGATACAATATGTGTAACCGCAAATTGTAAGGAAATCTGCTTATCATATGAGCAATGTGTGCACATGTGCACGCATATTTTATGTAGATATTTGCCCTTTTTCCTCACAGTGGGATTACTCAATATTAAAAAATACACAGAAAATACATTAGCAAATGGATTCCCAATTCCAATGTAAATAAAAAATTGTAAATTTTACCAAATTTTGACAGGGCGTCCTTTCTTTGTTCTGTCTAGAGTCTCCCATAATTTTTATTTATGATATGTTTTCAGATTTTTACATGGAAGACTTAAGAAACAGCCCCACATTCCCTGTTGAAGTTCATGGCAAATCCACTGCCACCAACTTTAGTATTTTCTCTCGATTATAGAATAGTAAGAAGCATGAAAACTTCACCTTCTTTAGGTGAGCGAAAATGAATTATCCTGAAACAAACAACTTAACACTAACTTCGTATTTACTCCCAATATTGCAAATATCTTGGAGATGCTATACTTGTCCAAAGTCTTTTTCTGAATGCTTTATCAACAGGACTTCCTCAGTATGATTAGTGGCTGGCAGCCTTCTCCCCTTGACCTCCCATTTGCATTCACGCTGCCACATGCTTAGCAGTGCCAGAACAATGACTGCAATTTCATTTTAGTGCATACATAATCATGAAATATCTTCATGCAGGATAACATATTTTCTGATGCTTAGGACTGAACAAGTCAACCCTGCTAAACAGCTTCAGCTTCTTTAAAGTCATTTAGAAGCCACCATAAGGTTGCCAGAAATAGAGACAAATTGATAACAGGGATGCATCCCATAACGGGATTAAATAAACCGTGGGCCAATGAATGCTTGTAAAATTAAGAAATCTGGTTATTGCAAGGCCAGCAGATAGTTTGGGGCTGGAAGTAAATGTTAAATTGCCAATCCTGCCTTGGCAGCAGACGCAGGCATCCAGGATAAGCAGCACTGCTGCCAGAACGCTGTGGACACGGGACTCAGTACTCGGCAGCAGAGTAACAGGACTCACCAGGATGACTGTGAAGGCACATCTCCCCCCTCGTCCTCTGTGCAGGAGAGGAGAAAAGCCTGTGCAACAAGTAGCTACTGGCAGCAGCTCACAGAGAGCAAAAACACTCCTTCCTTGGGAGAGCCCCAGACACCCTTGCTTACTTCCAGATGCCTTTTACCCTCTGGAACATCTCCCCAATCACTGCTGTGTGCAGTCAAGTGTTTAATTGCCTGTTAAATTTGAATTAGCTGTTTCCTTACTCTGTTGGTAGCCACAACTCACACTAAGATGTTTCCTAAAGACACTCACCAGAGCTGGATTTGGCCCCGGTCCTCGAGCTGGAAACCTCTCACTGTTCAGCAAGGTTTGTGTGCAGACTGCCTGGTGTGATGGGAGGGCAGGAGGAGAAGCAGGAGCTGGATGTTTCTCCTTGGGCTCACCTCTTATCAAGGGTCTGGGCCAGCACACCTCCCACCCTGTATCACCACCGCCTGCCACACTGGCATCCACCCCTCTTCTCCCAGACTCCCCTGACCTATTCCAGCCATGATTTGATCAGAAAGTTTCTAAACTGAAGCATTAGGAAACAGATAAGAAGGAACATTCATTGCAGAGGGACCAACAGGGCAAGGGAAACCTGAAAATGTTGCTTTTCTTCAGTATCTCCAAGAAGCCCTGCAGCTCTGGATTTCCTTCTTACACAGACAATCTCCCACATGAAGCCTCTAGCAAAGAACACCTAACAAACCAATCTTTCAGAGCTGAGTTCCATCATGCAAACACTGAGTACTAGCTTCAGAAGAAGTATTACTTCTTCTCTTACATTTACCAGAATCCAAGGCAAGCTTTTTTTTTTTCCCATCCAGCCACTTAAAATTCAAGACCGATCCCAAAATAGTGTATTAGGGAGTAGCAAAGAAGAGGAATTACCTGTTACTGAACGGTTTACAGCATAGCAGGTGTTGGGAGCTTCCCTATGGCACCCGTGTCCCCAACAGGAGGGATAAAACATGAGAATACACAAAAAATGGACTTCAAGCGTAAAGGAGCACGTAATACATAGTCACTTATTAGCCATTTGGGTGTATATTTTTATCACAGAGCTATAAAGAGCAATTCTGAGGTAGTTTCAGCCCTTCAGCAGAAGCTGCGTAAGCTATCTTTGATTTGTCTCAGGGGCAGGAGCATTTCTACCCGATAAGTGCCATGAAGCAGCTGTCAGGTGGGAACTCATCTCTTGCCTTTGGCAGCAGCATCCCTGGGTTTGTGCAGTGTCCCTGCTATGATGTGCTGGAAGGCACGCACCATCAGGGCCACGGTTGATAGAGGGGAGACCTCATAACCCTGCTCCTCGTCCCCATGGTGGTCAGATTGCAGCTGGACAAGACACGGTTCATGGTTTTAATCTGCTAGAGCTGTTCAGCATCATGTGACGGGCGCAGAGCCCACTGCAAGTGCTCATATGAGGTTTTGTTTCCTCGGCGCTGCCTTTTCAGGTGTTTTCTCTGAGCAGCACAGCTCTGCCGCATGCATGCAGCACTAACATCCTGTGTCAGCACAGCCAAAACTGACAAACTGCCAAAGGGAGGTTGATGTAGTTGCAGCTCATCGCTGCGAATCACAGAATCATCATAGAATAATTAAGGTTGGAAAGGATCTCCAAGATCACCAAGTCCAACCTTCCACCCAACACTTCCAGGACCACTAGACCATGCCCTTAAGTGTCACATCTACTCCTTTTTTGAACAGTCTCAGGGATGGCGACTCCACCACCTCCTTGGGCAGCCTATTCCAATGTTTAACTACTCTTGCAATAAAAAAAAAAATCTTTCTTAATATCCAATCTCAACTTCCCCTGGTGCAACTTGTGGACATTTTCTCTTGTCCTGTCACTAGATACTAGGGAGAAGAGACCAACACCGGCCTCCCTACAACCTCCTTTCAGGTAGTTGTAGAGAGCAATAAGGTCACCTCTCAGCCTCCTCTTCTTCCGGTTCAACAGACCCAACTTCCCCAGCTTCTCCTCATAAGACGTTCTCCAACCCCTTAATGGCACAGTGGGCAGGGAACACGCCGTGTGGAGGGCTGCATGGGCAACATAGGCACAACTAATAACAAAGTAAAAAAGTTAGTTCAACTCATTGAGCAAAAAACTTTCTAATGGAGTCAAGCAACATATAATATCAGGTGCTCACCAGCACACCTTCAAACCCAAGAGAACAAGCATTACATGCGAGCTGCTGACAATGCCACCACTATAAATGCCTCCACAGCTACAATCGTGAGTGTGACCAGCACCCTTTGGAGTGTGAGAGAGCAAAGACTGCCATCCATCTATGCCAAAAAAACTAGCTATCAGCAGTATTTTATTAGTCTACCAAAGCTCATGCATATTTATCAGGGCAAATAAGCAGCCGTTTTTGACATGCTATCCAATGCTACTGCACATACTCAGCCCCCACTAAGTCCACAACAAAAGTATTGCAAAAAAATATAAATTGGAGCATGGAAGCAACTGGGTCTTAAAGTAGCTGTGAACATCCTTCGACAGCTGCTGACAGGAGCAAAGACCCATCTGCCAATCCCAGGTAAGCTTCAGAAAGCTGACTGGAATGGGACAGACGGGGAGAAAAGCACCCATTAGCCCCACCTCAAGAAATGCTGCATTTCAATCTCCAGGCAAGAGACTGAAAATAACAATTTTTGGGAAGGATAGGCTGAGGAGCAATGCTATGCTGAAAGTAGGAAGGAAATGTTAAAAACAGTGAAGTAGTAGCCATGAATTTTTCCTCTGACTTGCAGAGTCATATTCCCACATGCCTCATCATTAGCTTGCTTTTACTTTGCATTAAGGGAAGGTGGAAGCAAAATGCTCATGCATAAGTAAAATATCCAGGAGTAAGAAAGTCATACTGAGTAGTTCCTCATATTTATTTCTTTGGGACTGTACCACCCTGAACTTGATGCCTCTGGGTTCAGATTTGTGTCAATCTACCCTTTGTTCCTACAGGTTAATTTTTAGCCTCCACATTAACTCTTTCTTCCTGCTAAAACATCCTGCTTCATGGTTGATACATGTCCATACATCAATAGTAAGCTGTTACAAAACTTTGCCTTTTAACTAAAGAAAGGACAAGAGAATGGATCACAAAAAAAAATGCACGCTGTTGCTTCTACTCTCTGCGTTATCTTACAACACTTTTCCCCCAGATTTTGATACTTCGTGGAGTATAATTCCCTGTTAGCTTTTCAGATTCAGAAAGCTGTTGCAATTCACATAAACCTTTCACATGTAATACAAGCAAGAACTGAATCCTTCTCGAATCATACAGAGCCAGGATAGTAGAAATTCCTAACAGACGGTAAAAATTACACCTTGGATTTACCAAATGATTTCTGAATCATTACTTCAGCCCTTAACACCTGATTAAAGTCAATGAGACCTGGAAACACAGCTGTTTGCAGAAATAGGTTTTGTAAGATGCAAAACACATCTGTCCACACTGTAAAATGTCAGCACAGATTTGTTGTAGTCAGTGACTTCTCAGGCTTAGAAACAGAGTGGATCAAGGAGAAAACCTTGTGCCTAGCTGAGCCACAAAGCTTTCTGGAGGTCTGGATCAAAGGGAAGGTCATGCTGATCTGGCTTGCCCACCAACCGGGACCAGCCAGGTAAGCAGAATAGAAATTTGACAGAAGTAAGATACAAAGCCCTCACTCCCCATTCCACATGGACAGAGATTGCAGGTGAGCCCTGACCCTCATCTGAAACCACAGGGACAAACAAGATCAGGGTCTTTTCATAAGCTCACAGACGTAAGCTGTTTTGTCCGAGCCTCTTGCTAAAAAACCTGCAATGATTTTCCTGACAATTTAACTTCTATGTGTTCATGTTTTAATTACAACATTTGCAAGAAGTATGAGTAGATATAGAGAGGACTGGGCAGTCAGCTGCAAAATCATATGGAAAATTAGAGGAAGTGAGGCATAAAGTGGTTCTACAAATCCCTTATAAGAGGTGACCTCCAAGTTAGTGATCTTGCAACCAGCTGTTTGAGCTTTCTTTCTAGAAAGTTTGTTTTGATAGGAGCTGTGGCAAGAAAGATGCATACATGAATATATACATACTTCTATTGTATTTACATATGTAAGGGTGTGTACATATTTCATATACGCATATATGTGTATATATATACACACCCCTACAGTCTCTCTAAAAGCAGTAGACTGCTCTTACTGTGTTTGCAGAGCTTTCCAGACATCTGTAGGAGATTTACAAGTTGTCTTCAAGATCAGGGACAATGCTCAGCTGACATCCACTTGCTGCTCATTGCACACAAAGGGCCACCAAGATGATCCAAGGACTGGGAAGCTGCCATATGAGGAAAGGCTGAGAGAACTGGGTCTGTTCAGTATGGAGATGTCTAGGTGATCCTGCTCTGGCAGGGATTTTGGACTAGATGATCTTTTGAGGTCCCTTCCAACACCTAACATCCTGTGATTCTATGAGAAAAGAAGGCTGAGAGGAGACATCACCATGTTCTAGTATTTAAAGGGTGGCTACAAAGGAGACTCCTTCTGTTCAAGGACTTGCATGGAATAGATGAGGGGTAATGGGTACAAGTTACTACTGAGGAGATCCTGATTAGATGCAAAAGGACAATTTTTCACAAGAATGACAATCAGCCATTGGAATATACTCCCCAGAGAAGTGGTGGAGTCCCCAGCATTTGACAATTTGAAGATTCAGCTGGGTAGGGTCTTTGACTGTCTTGTCTAGACCAGGCTTTTGCCAAGAGACAAGATTGGACTAGATGATCCTTGAGGTCCCTCCCAACCTGGGATTCTATGATTCTAGGACAATGTATAACTTTCACTGATGGTTTTTAATTCACAGTCATGTATGTGCCACTCAATACCAGCCCAGCTAGAAGCACGAGTGTTTTATTGGCCCTACTCAACAAACTGAAACAACTATCTAACCACCACTGAATCTGTGTGATCACAGTTCCACACTACTTTAAGCTGAAGAACTTCTCTGCAGACCCACAGGATAGCAGTGGTTTGGATACTGATTCCCAAAAGAATGCTTTGGCTAGATGCACGTTAAAGTGGCTGAACAGTGTTCCTTACACAGTTTGCAGAGACTGCCATCTGGCTCCAAAATTTCACTTGTATCAACCGTATGTAAACCTCAGCATTTTCCCCTTTTTTAAAAATATGCATAAACCCCGTGGAACACTGAATGGCCCAAGAAGAACTAGGGTAAATACTGCAACGCTGAAGACAGAGACCGGTTTGCAAAATAAATCTCCTGAAACATCGGAAGTTCCCAGCAGCCCCACAGTGAGGCACAGAGTAACAAACAGAATGCCAAATAAAACCATTTCCTATTTGGAGAAAAAAAACAAACTCTTCCTATTTGCAGAAAAAACAAACAAACAACAAAAAAACAAAACACAAAACCA